>JAJDFE020000402.1:0-34454 GCA_021527465.2 Geoglossum glabrum | reverse complement strand
TGAATGACTGAAATAAAATCCCGGTGAACAGTACTCGCAGCTCCTGTTGTGTTGAGGTTCTGGGTATTTCCTGGAAGTTTCAACCCCCTAGTACCCAAAGTGATAATCCACCTGCTGAATTACCCTGTGTATTCACCCTATTTATTGGACTTGAGAATGAATCGCTTGAAACTAACTAGCCTAATACTACTACTTCCGTACACGGGTCCACTTGTCGAACAACTGGCTTTGTTCTCACTATATTTTTCATTTTTTTCGTCGGAAAAGAGAGAATTCAAGCAAAATGCTGCTCTAGTTCTTCTAGTTCTTCCCTTTACGTCTGGTATCTATACTTTCATCTAGTGTAAATGACCGAGATGTCCGTGGCCTCCCTTCGTGTTCTAAGTTGCACGTCTCCCCATGTTGCGTGCTATAGGGGTGTCTAGGGATTTTTTCCCCAAAGACTTAGTTGGAAGAGGCTTTCCTCTGTTCCTTCAATGCCTCAAGGAGGAAATCCGGTGGGCTTTGCCTGTACCCCTGTGGGTTATTCTTGACCCACCGCCATAGGTCCTCACACGCGTCTTCAAGTGTCCTCTCTGCTTTCCATTTAAGCTCGCGATTCGCCCGTGCTGGGTTTGCCGTTAGATCTAGCACATCGCCGTCGCGACGTCCAACAACTTCATATGGAAGATCGCGGCCAACTACTTTGCTAAAAGCCTTGATCATGTGGTATACCGTAGATCCTTTGCCAGTCCCTAGGTTCCATGCTCGAATACCAGGACGTTCAGAATGAAGATGATTAAGAGCAATGAGATGACCGGCTGCGAGGTCTAGAACGTGGATGTAGTCACGGATGGCAGTCCCATCTGAGGAAGCATAGTCTAGGGTTTCGCAGGGTTAGACATAGGTATCGAGGTTATGTTTAGGGCGGTCAGAGGCTACACACCATTTCCAAAGACTAGCAGCTTTTCCCTCTTACCTACGGCCACATGGCCAAGCAGAGGCAACAGGTTATAGGGAACGCCCTGCGGATCTTCGCCCATGATACCGCTTGGGTGGGATCCTGCGGGGTTGAAGTATCGCAGTATGGCTGCGTTCCACTCCTCACCAGACTTGCCTTCTTTCTTCGCCTTGTTTCGCTGTGCCTCGATATGGTCAGTGATGACCGTCTCCACTGTTGCCTTTGTGCGCCCATATGGGTTGGTGGGGCCAATTGGGCATTCTTCAGGTATAGGGATCATGTTTGGGAAGCGAGTTGCATCGCCGTAGACGGTCGCGGACGATGAGAAAACGATTTTAGTCACATTGTGACGAGCCATAGAGCGCAACAGGCAGATCGTGCCGTACACATTGGTCCGGTAGTACTCGAGGGGAATCTCGGTAGATTCGCCCACTGCCTTGAATATGGGTGAGCTGGGGACATTCTAGGTGGGCAAGTGAAGCTAGAAGAAAGGACATGGGAGGAAACAAATTGGCTAGCCTACCTTGAGCGCAGCGAAATGAATCACACTGTCTATGTCTGGGTGAGCTGCAAAAACCCTGTCGAAGGCCGCTTCGTCGGTGACATCTAGATCGTAAAAGTGGGGCTTCTGGCCACAGATCAACTCTATGCGATTCAGAACCTCTTGAGATGAGTTATAGAGGTTGTCCACCACGACGACCTTGTAGCCAGCCTCGAGGAGAGCGAGGGCGGTGAACGAGCCGATGTAGCCAGTCCCACTGCCAAAATCAGTCGAAAAGTCTCCTCGAGCAGGAAGGGTTTTGATGCACCGGGATGGGACCACCTACCCGGTGACGAGGATAGTACCAGTAGGCATTGTATATCGCAGGCAAAGGGGGACAATCAAGGACTGAATCTGGTTGGTGGGATTGAAGAAGGGCCGGGTATCGCAGCAGTTTGATGCAGGTACCGGTTCTGCGAGCCACTCCGGTGTCGCTCTGCTAGGATAGACTACGGAGGCGGCAGTCTGGTAGTTTGGCGGATTGGGTTCCTGGCGATGGAGGAGCAGTCTACGGTGTTTGGGAAAACGGGACGGGCTGGCTTGGTGCACTTCTGGGCAACGCACAGCGTAGCACAGCAGCTTTTGCAGGTCGGATCTGGGTACTCTGAACAATATGGCACTGTGCGCTCGCACTGGCTGAGGACTGTGGGCGGACTGCGGGCGGACTGTGGGGTGGACTGTGGATGGACTGTGGATTGCTTGCGTCTTGGGTCTCTTACTTAGTAGGAGGGAGAGAGCATGGCGCGGGCCGCAATACGGGCAGGGCAGTTCTGGTTCTGCACACAGTATCCTCTACAGCGGACAGATGGCGCTCTGTGCTCTGTTCTCTGTTCTCTGTTCTCTGTACCGCATGGGCGGCCGCTGCTGATGCTGATGCTGCTGCTGACGGCTGACAGGTGCTGAACGCGAAAACTCCCCAGTGGGGTTCCGGCCCTTGTTGGCCCAACTCCACACGCGTCGCCCGCGTTCCATCAAAGAACGTGGGCGACAACCGCAACAAACAACAACAAGGGAAATTGCACGATCTGGCTTTGCTTCTATTCGACCAGGTCTTTGTGATAGCCTTTAGTCAGTCAAAGAGCGGCTTGCTCGTATATGTCGGAAGAAATTCGTCGGTGGACTTGCGTGCCTCGTTGCTCGTCTTCGCCGTCGTCTCGTCCGTGTCTACGGTCCACGGATTCACTTCACTGCCTCTCCTTAGCAGCGCACTTCAATGGAACCGAGCCCATGAAAGCGGTGTCTATTGGTGCTGGTCGTGAGTAGTCCTAATTGTCTTGCCGCGCCCGTTTTCCTCTCTGGTGTCGTTTCCCAATTCGGACCGACAGCGTATAGGGCCGGACTCTACAATAGAGCTTCTATTATATACTTCATAGCTATTCAACCATATCGTGAGTCCCAGCCACCCTAATTTAGTCACGGATTTCTTGCACTTTCTTTCCGTCCTGCTCGAACTCCCCTCCCCCAACATTCCACGTTGATATATTCTGCCTTTCTGTTCTCAACTCCACCAAACATATTCATAACGTGCCGCATATCAAATATCGTGGTAAGGCTCCGCTGACTTCGTTGGCTACAGTGCGCAGCTAAATGGCTACCCCAGCGCGCACCCGGCTTCGCGGGGGGCCTATCACTCCTGGATCTACTCGCAACAGGCGTAGTCAGCCACCCGACGCAGAACTCCCAGTGCTCGATACTGCCCAGAACCGTTTATACGGTAGCTCGATACCAGTACTACCAGACGACTCAGAGACAGGTTCTCGTCTTGCACACGGTTCTCTCGCTAGAAACATGGCACGCACTCGAGGTGCGACATCTGTTCGCTCCGTTCGTTCGGAGCGGGTAACTCAAGATCGTGATCGGGACGAGCGTCAGTCGAATAGGGAACTCATTCGTGAGGGCAGTGTCGCGTCTCGTGGTAAGCCTGTAGCCCCTACTTCTACTACGATTTCAATTGCAACTTGCATGTATCGAACCGTTCTAACAGTCGAATTTCCACCTCCAGCTTCCAAGACCGGCACTCGAAAGGGGAGGAAGAAAACTGAAGCTGTGCTCTCTCCTGGTATGCTAATACTAAAATTAACATCGCGCTGGCACCGATCCCTTGCCTTATGCCAGCGTCCTAGCTAATGTCCGGTTCTCTAGATGACCCTGCTCTCCCCGAAGCCATCGAGGGTGATTTTGTACCCCTAATGAGTGGTGGCCTAGGTAACCCACTGCCCCTAGATGGTGAGAGATCTCCGACTGGAGAGACTGCTTCCAAGACCTGGGTGCAGGAGACAGGTATTAATGCGCAGGCTGTGACTGGCATTGGGCAATATACTCCACTCAGGGATATCAGAAATACTGCTACACATCTTAGACGACAAGCTGCCCTGAGAAAAGGGAATCTGGGCCATGCCTCGTCTCACGATGATTTGAGCGATCATGGAGGGTTACTGGATTTTGAAGATTCCGAAGAATCTGGTGATGAGGTAGACTTCCCACGAAACCACCAGTCTAGGGCCCAGCAAGGCGCTCGCCCCTGGTTTCTTGGGCGCTTCATCTTATCTGCCGTAGCGGTAGTCCTTGTCTTATGGGGGGCGGTTAGAAGTGGCGTCATTGGAAGGCTGGGATCGTTGAGGCTCTCGTTGCCGACATCCACGAACTATATAACCCCTGGTTCGACGGGTGAAATTATTAGAGAGATCAATACCGCGATCTCACGCCAGCTTTCGGGCGAGCTTTTTCAAAACATCAGCGGCGACATCAAAGGCATGGTCGTCGACATTGCGCATATTAAGGAATCGCAAAAGCACTTTGCCTTGAATGAGACGGTCGAAGCAGAATTCGAGAAGATTTACCAACTTATCGCAAAGCTTTCTGAACACACCACCATGCATGATGAGAGCATTGAAACTCTCCAGTCTATACTTCCGGATTTGACATGGGTATCCAGAAGCTCCACGGGCGATATAGTGATCCAACAGGACTTCTGGTTAGCACTTAGGAGCAAGATCGAGAGGGAACTCGGGGGGGGCATATCCAGCTCCAAGGACACGGATCTGTGGGACCGTTTCCTCGAGCTTAACGAGTCGCGAATGCGCCCCTACATTGCAAGTGCGGTTGATGGACACATACAAAAGGCTAGCGACGATGGCGTGCTAGTCACCAAGGAGCATTTCCTCTCGATTCTCCAAGCCAATTCCGAGAAGCATTCTCAAGAGATGCGCAAACTGACCGAGATTTTCGGAGAAAAGTATCGAGCCATGGAACACAGTGTGGCGCAGATCAGTAAGGATGTGGAACGGAAGGTTGCTGTGACTGCGATACAAAAGGTTGAGGCCCTGAGGGATAGGATCTCCCGCACGCTTCCCGCAGCCCAACTAGAAGCTTTAGTACAAGCAAACGTCGATCGCAATTCACAACAAGCGCTGACCACCATAAACTACTTTTCCCCTGGCATGGGTGCTTTTATTGATCCAAGAGGCTTGTCCGGGACATATTCACCTCCGCTAGGCTGGGGGAGCTGGTTGTTTAGTTTTTTTGTTCCGGTGTCGAACTACCGAGCCAATGAGCCCATAGCAGCGCTCTACGGCTGGGAGGAACCGCAAGACTGCTGGTGCGCTTCGAATAAATCTACTCCGGAAACGCTAGGCAACGCCCAGTTTGGGGTCACTATCGCGACATACGTCTATCCTACAGATATCACAGTTGAGCATATCCCGCGAACTGCTGTGCCTAGTGTACGAAGCGCACCCAAGGATATGGAATTGTGGATGAATATTCGAAATAGGACCCTATTTGACAGGGTTAAAGAAGAGTCCGAGGGACTCCTTGGCCCAACACCCCCTAGAGGCACGGCGCTGGCCAAGAGCTGGCTACGCATCGGAACGTGGAGATACACACCATACGGGGTCAACCATGTCCTCAACTTTCCGCTGCCGATAGATTTGGAGCAGATGGAGGTACCAGGGAGAGAATTTATGATTAGGGCCACCACAAACTGGGATGCGGCCTATACTTGCTTCTACCGAATTAGGATGGGAGGAAAGATGATGGAGACTATTGCTTGAAGTTCAAAAAAGGGGCGAGGGGAGAAGACTAGAAAGATGAAACACTAAATCGGAGTTTAGGGCTGAAGCGTTTTTTTCTTTCTTTTTTCTCCTAGACATTCCCCCATTTCAGAAGTGCTGGTTAGGCCAAATCGCTTCTTCGGTTGGATTCCGTGCTTGAGCGAGGGATCCTGGATCATGCCTGTCTTGTAGATACCTATGTTTCGCCTACCAGTGTTTTGTTTCCCCTAAGGCTCTGTATATGAGGCAGATGAGGGTAGAAATAGACCTCTTTTCTTTTTTGAAGGGTCAATGTGATGATCAGGGTCAGCTAGCGTAAAGTCCGTGTGCTACTAGAGACTAGGCTATTGCCCAACTAGATTATCATGCTCATCGGCGTCGTCATCGCTCTCTTCCGACTCTTCCTCCTCACTAGTTTCCTCTTCGTCAGTTTCTTCGTACTCATCCTCACTCTCTTCTTCTTCTTCTTCTTCCTCCTCACTCCCCTCCTCTGCATCTTCCGCAAGCCAATCGTCCAAAGTCTTTGCTTTCGATCCAGATGGGGCATCGCCTGAACCCTGTGCATATGCCCCTTTGCCGCCTTCACGGATGGCAATGTCAAGCCTTTCGGCAGCTGGCATATCCCTCCTTCCAATATATTCCGGTTTCGCTGACAGCTCATCCCTAAGAGATCTGTTTGGTTCAATGCCTTCCTTGACCCATTCAGGAAGGGGCTCATAGCCGCGTACGCCAGCTGAGTCTCCGTCCTCGGCGACAACAAGGCTAGCTGATCCAAGAGTGAAGTCTTTCCGCCACTCTGATGGGCTCGGAGTGTTGGGGACAGGTTTAGGGGCAAGTAAAACTAGTGATGCGAGTTGCGTTGATGTAGGGACGGCTAGAAGGGCTTTGTAGAGACGAGTGCGATCGCGCAGGTCGTAAGAGGTATCGTAGCGCGCAAGGAGGGTGACGTAGTCCCACAATAGAGGAATAGTATCAGCCTGTAGAGCGGGCTCTTCCTCCTGCACAGCGTGTCGATCCCGTAGATCAAGCTCGGAGAAACCACCGTCATCCCCCATATCGATCGCGGGGGCTGCTGGCAAATTTATTTCAGGTATGCTGGGGGCGGCCTGTGTCCGGTCGAGATAATGAGCATATACCTTTGCCGCCAAAAGGACGATCTGAAGCTTTGCGGCCTCTGATTCATCAGAAAACCCCTTAGCAAGAATGCGCAGCACATCTGCAGCAATGTTATTCTCGCCGCCAACACCTGCAAATTCGCCAACGAGCCAGATGATGCTCGCCCTTGCTTGCGGGTTCGTTGCAGTATCAAGGTTCTTTGCGAGTCGTATAACCGTGTTGGTGTGTGATGATGGGTCCCGTTGGATTAGATGTCGGATAACGGTTAATGATTCCGCCGCGAGGTTGCCGTCGAGACTAGATATTTGATTTAATAGGAGGCGGAGGCAACGGGCTGACGCCCGAGAGTCATTCTGTGCACAGCGCCCAATAGCTCTCACGCTTTCACGCACCAGGTCACTATCTGAACCACGAGAAAAATGCTCAAGCTCGCTGAGTATCACTTCGTTCATGTGCGGACCGCAGCAGGGAAACACGGTTGTGAGGACCTCAAGTTTTAACCGCCAGATGTGTGGTGGATCAGTTATGCGGATTAGAAAATGGGTCGCATATTTGACGAAGGGTTCGGGGCGAGCAAGGCACACAGCGGCAATGTTGTAGAGTGCTATATGCCGGATATCCTCGGGGCTGCGAAGGAGAGATATCAGTGGGCCCACTGCAATATCAATGTACTCTGGTGTTCCTAGGTAGTGGTAGCATCGAGCGACAGCAACGATGACCGCAGAGTTCCGACTCTGCAAAAGCGGTTTGCAGGCATTCAATAGCAATTCCAGATCCGGGTCCAGGAGCAGGATTTCTTCATTCCCTTCCACCCCCTCATCTTCGTCTCCATAGAATCCCTTGCCCCCTTTCTTAACCTTCGCTGTTCGCCGTGGAAAGCACCTTCGTGCATACGTCGTCATCAGCCTAAGCGTTGCTAATTGACTCCACTCGTCCATGTCCACCAGCTTGCGTATCAGTCCTCTATAGTGGCCGTGTACGAGGTCTAATCGCTCCGGGCAAACATCCATGAACGCTGTAACAGCAGCGCCAACAACGGAATGTTGCTTGTCTCGAAATAAAACTACGAGGGACTCCATAAGCTGCGGTAGCGTGTTCGGGTCAAGCCGATAGCACTTTGGTATCGCCAACGCCGCTGCCTTCCGCACATATGAACTCATGTCCGCACAACCCTTCTTTATGGCGAGCGCAACGATCTGGCTGATCACGGGGACCCGAATTCCTGACATGACTTTCAAGGCCATTGCTCGAACTTGGGGGTTCTGATCTGTGAGGGACTTTTGTATCGTATTGATGGAGAGGAGCGCCAGGTCTGGCTCAGCCTCTGCATGGTGGAGGAGGTAGATGTAGACAAGCTTCTTTATCTCAATATTAGGGCTGGCAACGTTCTTTACCACCGAAGAAAAGAAGGGAAGGCATGGCTGCGAGCGATACATCATCTAGACGTTGTTAGACGTTGGCACATGGTGAGCAACATTCGTTCTGCACGATTGGGGGGCACATACGGAAATGATCTTCCGCAACCCTTCCAAGATATCTCGGTCGTTCCGGCTATCGAGAAGCTTCTTAATCAGAGCAGCCGGTACGTTCTTGCCAGCATCTCGTCTAAACGACCTACTGGCCGATCCAGCGGACTGCGCTGCTTCCAGAGTCAAGTCTCGGGCTGCAACTATTAGTATGGAGATCCATCGGTGCCCTCCTCCCCCAAGATCACTCTCACCTGCTTCAAGCATAACCGAAATCCTAGAGACCGGCTCCATCTCGGGCAGTATTCTTCTGTGACTATGCCCTTAGTGCGTCCTGATATGTCGATCAGCTAGCAGTATTTGACACATTTGATTGGCAAGAAAGACTGCCAGTCTAGAATTTGCGGGTTTTCGGTAGAAGCCAGTCATAAGGACTCCTCTCGATTGTAAATTGAACACATGGCGTTCAGAGTAAGCTCACCGGTTTCTGGTGATTTGTTGGTTTTGAATTATGGTGGTGGAACAAGTTACGTGTGGGGCAGCCGTCGCTTCTGGGCCACCAATTTTCCTCACAGAACATCCGCATATACATACATCTCCCTTGGGCCATTCCCCGTCCGCGCCCATACATTCAGGCGCGCCATGGCGCGAAAACAGATTCTGAATGACCAGATTGTGAAACTTATAGTCGGAGCGGGTCAAGCTAGCCCCAGTCCTCCAGTTGGCCCTGCTCTGGGCAGCAAGGGCGTGAAGAGTATGGACTTTTGCAAGGTATGTCCCCCAAATTCGACTTCTCTTGATGGCAGACTCTCTCCTCCTGCGGCCTTGGTATTCGTAACCTTCCCCGAAGCAGGCTAACCTTGCTATCCTAGGAGTTCAATGCTCGTACGGCTCACATTGTTCCTGGAACACCAATACCAGCCAGGGTAACTGTCCGGCCTGACAGATCGTTTCATTTCGAACTTCGGACGCCTGCTACATCATTTCTCCTACTCTCTGCGGCGGGCGTAAAGGACCGCAAGGGCAAATTACGAGGGACAATAGAGCCTGGGAAGGAAATATGTGGAGAAGTCAGTTTGAAGCATGTGTACGAGATCGCAAAGATCAAGCAAAGTGTTAGTGCATCTCCCCGACCGAGATGAGAAAAACGATGTATGCTGATGGCTGAAATTTTTTTTTTTTTCAGGAACTCCGGCTATCTGGACTTTCACTAGAAGGGCTTTGCAAGTCCGTGATAGCGCAGGCTAAATCAATTGGAGTAAAGGTGGTACCCTAGCAGACTTGTGTGTGTGTGTGTGTGTGTGTGTGTGTGTTTTTTTTTTTTTTTTTCGGCTGCCATTCTGTATACTACATACTGTATATAAAAATCACCAGAATACCTGATATATGGTTACAAAACAAACTACGAAGACTACAGCGGTGCACAAGATGAAGGGGGTGTCATAGCCAAGTTCCCTCCTCCCATCGTTCAACAACAACAATAACAAACAAAAACAAACGGCCTATTGGATAAACGCTCTATTTATTTAGTTAGTTATTTATTTATTCCATCCTTCATGTCTTGAATCCAAACTAGTAGAGGAGGTTTTGGGCCGTCTCGTGTACAACTGCATGAGAGAGAGAGAGAGAGAGAGAGAGAGAGAGAGAGCGAGAGAGTTGCAAAAGACTGACCGTACAGTCCAGTTTTACTAAACGCAACTCAACAAGTTACATACATACCAAGCTATCAACTCGCTCCCCCCCCCTTCCCCCCCCACACTGCTTCCGCAACAAGACAGACAGCCATCAAAAAAACCCCGTCCCCATCCATCACACACACATACACACGCACACACACACACACACACACACACACACACACACACACAGCAAATGCGAAAAAAAAAATTCAAAAAAATTCAGGGACATTCAAGTCCGAGTTACATACATACATACATACATACATATACGGACAACTTTCCCTAAGTGCATTTGATTTTTTTTATTTTTATTTTTTTTCGTAGACTAATATGCTGTATTGTATATATGTGTACAGAGGCCCACTGCAAAAAGTATTAAGAATATCGCTCAGGCTACACCCCACTAAAATCTAGTTAAGACTTTAGTTTAGCAGACCTGCCTGCGACCGGGCGACATTTTTGGTGTGGTGGGGTTGTGTCGCTCAACTGGGAGTTTAGGCAGCGATTCTTAATACTTTTGCAGTGGGCCTCTGTATATATATATATATATATAAATATCGCCTTTTGAAACAGCGATACACACACACACACATATGTATATACATGGATTTATACTCTGTGCAGTATTCCAAGCCCCAACCAAGTCCCAGTGTGCATGTTTAAACGAAGCAAAGAGAAACCTAAAATCCACACGTCCCCTTCCCTCTCCTCCCCCCGTGCATGGAGGAGGAGGAGCATATCCAACATGGAGAGCCAAGGGGGAGGGGGGGGGAGGGGGAGGGAGGGGAAGCCAGAAGATAGATTAAATCCCCCAAACGCACCTACCCTAATCGTCTGGAGTAATATGCAGGTGTATGTATGTATATGTACTTTTTTTTTTTTTTTATGTGCGTGCATGTTTTGTGTGCGTATTTTGTGTTTGCGCGTTTGTGTGTGTATGTATGTTGGGGTGTAATTAATTGTTTTACCATAAAAATCGTAAATCTCTCCGGATTTGAGTTGGTACACCACCACAGCGCAGCCACCCACCCACACCCCACAACGCAACCACCACAAGAGGGATAGAGGGGGGGGGGGGCGATTGGTGGTGGAGAAAAAAAAAAGTTTGTCAGAGGGGCTTTCCATGTCACGGGATCTGTTATATTTTAGATTTCATATAACCCTTAGATCATTAGATCATCTATAGAAAAAACCTAGTTAATGTACCTCGAAAAAACAACCTTCCCTATCAAGTAAAAAACCACCCCTCCCCCCCCCCCACTCAATCATCAACTCCAGATTGCGAGAGATGGCTCTGCTCGCTCCGCCCCCACCCCCGGCGCGCGCGCGCGCGCTCCCTACTACGTAAAATTTCGGTTGGAAAATTGTTAGTTACCTGCTGAAAACGCTTTAATTTGCACTGCGAGGCGATCTGCTCTTTCTCCCCGGGGCTGAAAATGTTGAGAGAGTGGAATCTCCAACATGGAATCTTTCTAGTGAACAAAGTGCGAGGCCATATAAGTGGGATGGGGCTTGGAATGCCTGGAGGGTTCTTAGGGCAACTTGATCTAATGGCTTGCAAGTGTATTGTCGGTGGAACCTAGAGTAAGGACGTGCTAGGTAGGGCAAAAGGCAAGGTCATCATCTCGCTCATGGAATACTATTTGGAAAGGAGGTATTAGCTGTCGTGGATTTCGACATCCTTGGAAGCTTAGGTAAATTGCTAACTTGCGACGATCCCTTATTCCTCTTGTCTTGCTTTGCATAGTATAGAGTATCACCACTACTTGTTTAAAATGGTTCGTAAAGGGCACTCTGGGGCTTCCTGGACGCGCGGGTGGATAGGCTGTTGATAAAGTGAATAATGCATGCTGTACATGCTGTACATGCTGTACATGCTGTACATGCTGTACATGCTGTACTCATTGCCGCACTACAGGGTGGGAAACCAGTGCACAGGGCTCAATGATGATGCTGCAGCAGGTCGTCAACACTCACAGGCTTTGACTTGCGATCTCGCCCGGATTATGTGAGCGGAGCAGAGCCATTGAAATTTGCAATTGCCCGCACGTTGTGATGATGATGATGTTGATGGTGATGATGACGACGATGATGATAATGGGAGGACCGTAAACGCGAGGGCCGATGACATGAGAAACATCACCGGCGAGTAAACATTCCGAGCTCCGTTCCGGAATCCGAGCAGGCGGATCCCAACGAATCCCATCCCAGGACGCCGTTGAGTTTGTTGAGTTGGGCATGGGAGTGTTGCGTGAAGTACAGTCGAGTCGCGCTGCAAAAGAATATGGTCGGGGCAATGGACTCCATTCTTATAGCGCGATTGTTCTTATATATTCTCTTATAGTAAGAGCCTAGGACTGGGGTGGAGCCGCGTATTCGTATTCATATTCTTATAACGCGAGATTCTTGTAACGCGACTCGACTTGTACTTGGTAACACATTTACGTAGCGCAGAGTTCATTACTCTACATGCGGTGGCAGAGACGACCTTCCCACTGGGAATGACTTGCCATCGTCTCCTGCCGGACTGAGGCTTGCATCGCTCGCCCCAATCTTGCACCATTGCAGCATCGCCGTCTCTATAATAAGCTGCTGCTGTCTGGCAGGCCTAAGCAGTCTAAGCCCCGCCTGGATACGCGCTGCTTCTCCCAATTACGGAACCTCCTCGCTCGCCCGAGAGGGGAGGGGGGGATCCGAAGCGCCCCCCACCAGTCGTCACCACCATCGACAAGAGCAAAGACCTCGCAAGCTTGTCATATCTCCTGCCATCAAACCATGGCCTCCTCAGCCGTGAGGCCATCTACTGCTTCTGGTGGGCCCAATTGCTTTGTCCTCTCGTTCCTATTATGCCCTCTGCAGTCTGTTGGCACGATGCTCTCTGCCCGTCCCGACCAGTGTGTTTAGCTCCAACGCTTATATTTACGGTTTGTAGTGCCACTAGATGAGAATCTGGAGCCAGGCTCGAATCTAGCTGGCAATCAGCCGGTGGAGGTTCACCAGCCCGCAGCCGTTCGTTTTAGCTCTGTCACACAGGAAATCTCTCCGGAAACAGAATTGAATTCGGTCGCTTCACTGTCCTCATCTTTAACTCCAGGAAGTCCGATACCGCCGACGCAATACCTTACACCTCAGGCGCAAGACGGATTTCAGACCCTATCTCTATCCACTCAGGATCCACGTCTCCAGCAGAGACGGATGAGTAACTTTTCCTTTGAGCCTGTTTCATTGCCTGTGTCGAGGGTACGTCCGTGTCCCATATTTCGGTTCTCGTTTCTCAGCTTCAATCTACTTTTGGCCGTGCTCCGGGCTTGCTAGCTCGTGAGCATTCCAATGGCTTCTGTGACCGTTTCCACAATGGCATAAACCCTAGTGACGAGTCATATCGAATTTGAAGATGATATCCTTTATCTGCATGAGATTTTTATTTTTTGTTTCGAGATTTGGGTATGGCAGGACATTTGAGCTGAGCCATTTTTTTAATAGGTTCCTTCAAACGAATCGAACTCACAACCCTCTTCGGGGGAAATTTCTCACCAGGGCTCTCGGCCGTCGCCACCAACCCAGATCATGCACACGCCGCCTCTGACTCCCGCGGCTACGCCGTCTCGCGAAGTTTTACCCAGCGCCATTCCGGCCGGCGGGATTGGTTTGTCTTCGCTAGGAAAGGCCTATGCCGACCCCGTAGTCATGACGCCTCAGATATCACCTCCTCGGAATATTTTGCCTCCGATATCCGTTACCAAATCTTTCGGAGAGGAGAGCGGTCAGGGTATCAGCGCCGAATCATCCCGTCCCTCATCATCACCTGATCAAGTCCTGACATATCCGACGTCGATTTCGACAGGGTCGAGCGTCGTATCCCCTCACCCCAAACGCCCTCCTAAATTTACTATAGGCCCCACGGGCGATTCCATACCGCCTTCCCGGGACGCTAGTCCGCCAGGGACGCCTGGGACCGCTTCCGGAATAGAAACACCTGTCCTGCTTCCCCCCAGCCGGCCATTTACTCCCGTCGGAGATAGAGATGATCCTTACGCAAGGAGTAAGCGGCCGCCCCAGCCTAAGAATCTGGATGGGATTGAATCTAGGTTTATCTTCGGTGGGAAGGACTCCCGACGTGCTCACACCCCATCTTTATCTCTCTCGGGCTCTCTGCGTTCATCGCACATGGGCACTGGGGATCAGAAGAAAGAGGATGAAAAGCGGCACTCCCATTTCTCTTTGCATTCGCTTGGGAAGAAGGATCACCACTTGAATGAAGGCATTGTGTCTAAGCAGGGATCGATGTCAGATTTGAAGCGATTTTTTAAGGGCGGGCATAAAAAGAGAACTGCATCGCCCTCTTCCTCTCTAAAATCTTCTAGATCTGGTACCAGAACACCACCGCGCAATTCTCAGTCATGCAGTGCGCCGTTCGCTGATGACCACGGTCTTACGGGCAAGTACGGAAAGTTTGGAAAAGTCTTGGGTGCAGGAGCTGGCGGCTCGGTGCGTCTGATGAAAAGAAGCAGCGATGGCGTTACTTTTGCAGTTAAAGAATTCCGTCCGCGGCATTCATACGAATCAGAACGGGAATATGCTAAAAAGGTAACTGCCGAGTTTTGCATTGGCTCAACATTACACCACGGCAACATTATCGAAACCCTAGATATTGTGCAAGAAAAAGGGAAGTGGTATGAGGTCATGGAGTTTGCTCCGTTTGACTTATTCGCCATCGTTATGACTGGGAAGATGTCAAGAGAAGAAGTCGCTTGCTCTTTCTTACAGATTGTCAACGGGGTCACCTACCTGCACAGTATGGGTCTCGCCCATCGGGACTTGAAACTCGATAACGTCGTCGTCAATGAATATGGCATTATGAAGATCATCGACTTTGGAAGCGCTAGCGTTTTTAGATACCCTTTTGAAAACGATATCGTGTGTGCTCACGGTATGTGTTTGACAGCAGTTTCCCATTGTTTCCCAAGCTGATCGAATGTAGGAATCGTTGGTTCGGACCCATATCTAGCGCCTGAGGTATACGATAATAGTAAATACGACCCTCAGCCTGCAGATATATGGTCTTTGGCGATCATCTTCTGTTGCATGTCTTTGAGACGTTTCCCGTGGAAAGCTCCGAGATTGTCTGATAATTCCTATAAGCTCTTTGCTTCTACGCCAACGCCAGGCCAGCCCACTTCAGAGGGTCCTACTCACCGCCATTCAACACCACATCCACACTCGACAATGGATCTACCGGATTCCTCAAAACACGCGGAGCGAGCCCCTATCCCGAATTCACAGCCTGGTACTCGCGTAGCTTCAGTAGAGTCTAGTGGGGAGTCTGCCTCTAGTCACCACCACCACCGTCATCACGCAAGGCCTTCAGCTAATACGGGGGTGGCGCCTGTTTCGGGCGAAGTAACCTCAGGTACAGAGAAGTCTGTGTCAGAGAGCACAAGCCAACAACAAGTCATCAAGGGGCCCTGGCGTTTGCTCCGTTTGCTTCCCCGAGAGAGCCGGAATGTTATTGGTAGTATGCTGGAAATTATCCCTAGGAGGCGGGCAACGCTCGAGGACATCATATCAGACCCTTGGATATCGTCTACTCCGGTGTGTAGGCAAGGGGATAGCGGACCTGTTGTCTGTGCTGACGGGCATACACACACGCTGGAACCAAGTGCGGGAGTTGGCGCTTCAGAGGCCCCGAAGAGCTCTAAAAAGTAAATCCTCTTGATGTGGTTCAAGGCGTTTGTGATGTCAGGAAGTATGGCGTCCCGGGAGGATTCTGATGGCGCACAATTGTGAAGTCGGGTATCCATTTGTTTTTCATTCGACTTGGCCAGGCGGCAGTGGCGTCTCTCCCAGGGTAGGACATCTGAGGCAAAGGGGATGGTGAGGCCGTGGGCGGCTGTTGGATGGTCGGTTTTGGTCCCGTCTCGCATAGGGGGTCCCGCTTGCGCTGCTGTTGAACCCCCTAGCACTGCCGAATCAACTTAGTTAGCCGGACAGTAAAGATAGTTGGCCCTTCTATTCTGTCGGATGTTCTGTAATACCAGTTGAATAGACACAGTGAGGATAAACCGGAATCACGTGAAGCTATTGCTAAGTGACCAGTAGACGTCATCGTGCTGAGCATTATTTCCACCACCATGAATCAAGGGAACTCCAAGGTTGAACCCAAATGCGTAGCGACAAGTGGAACGTTGTATCAATGCTCAGTTTCAGAAGCCCAGAGGCGTGAATCATTGAAGCTGGGGAGCGGGCAGGGGAGCACTAGTTCCGGTTCTAGTGAGTCTAATATCTTTAAGAGCGCGCAGTGGTAAAGGGCCAAATTCTTTCCTCTAGTTCTCGAGTCAAAGTTTCCATTTACGTGAGGCTTGTCTGACGAGAAGTGCATGGCACAGGTCTCCAGACGGGACATGCATCCTCACTTCCAGCGAAGACAATAAAGTGAGGACCTTTGTTATGTGCGTCGAACCGCTCAGCTACACCTGTTACTGCTTGCTTACCGCTGGGCCAGGCCGGTTGATCTGCTCGAGAATGACAATCCTCACGCCTTGGCCCCGTTCTCTATAACGTCAAAGGCCGAACCTGTCTATTGCACCTCGATCTACCCTGGCTTTAATCTGCAAGGTCTGCCGATGTCCAACTCCTACACCTAAACACCCCCTAACTGACCTAACTGACTACTTACACCCCCCCCCCCCCCCCACATAGATCCCTCAACAACATGCTTCCTCACTGCAACACGCGACCACCCTATCCACCTCCACGACGCCTTGACCCCCCTCGTCCGGGCTACCTATCCCCTGATCTCCCCCACAACCGAGAAATACATCACCCCTCACTCCATCCTCTGGTCTCCCTGTGGCTCAAAGTTCATCTGCGGTTCCGATTCCCTGATTTCCATCTTCGACGTCAGTCGCATAGGCGCCGGCCCAGTAGAGAGCCACCCCACCATCCCCAGCAAACGCAAGAAAATTGTAGGTGGCGGGGTGGGCATGAAGGGGATTATCAGCGCATTGAGCTTATCTAGCCCAATGGGCAACGGAATCTTAGCCGCAGGGACATTCACGCGGATGATAGGACTATATAATTCAGAAGGCAGCGGTGACTGTATTGCCGTATTTTCCATCGCGCAGGCGGACCCCGAGGAATCTACAAGCGGGTCTGGTGCAGGTATTACGTCTCTAGAGTGGTCACCTTGCGGCCGCTATCTGTATGTCGCTGAACGCAAAAGCGCTGAAATCCTGGTCTACGATATCCGTGTAACGGGTAGGAAGGTGGGGAGTCTGATAGGCCGAACGGCGGCGAGCAACCAGAGACTTGGGACTTGTGTTGTGCCGGCGGATCAGGGACATGAATTTTGGGCGGGCAGCGATGATGGTGTAGTTCGGGTCTGGCGGCTTACGGGCGAGGATTTAGATCCATCTAAGCAGCTAGGCCCTAACTGGGCGTGGAAGGCCCATAACGGTATGACCCTCGGATAGCGTTCACACCATTGTTGCTTTTTTCTGACATATGTCGCCATCTAGGCCCGGTCTCCGCCACTATTGTCCACCCATCGGGCACAGTTGTTGGCACATGTTCTGGTCAAAGGTATTCATCACTCGAGACTGATAAAGAGTCAGAGAAATTTGATAGTGGCGCTGAAGCGCCATCCCCGAGCCCGTCTTTGCATTGCACGGAACAGCTATTTGACAACACTTTAAAGATATGGAAAATATGAGAGGGTCCTGTCCGGGCTACTATGCAACAATTAGCCCTCCCGTTTACACGGGCCTGTCCCCTAATTTTTGGCAACATCGCAATATATAGCTGTCCTAATCCCTTACATCTCCCAGCACCTAACGCCTAGTACCATTTCGCACCTATCTGTACCTCCACCCTCTCCAACAATTTCCTACCTCCAAGTGAACGTTCAAATCTCTCTATCCGTTCTTGCAGAGTCATCTTAATAAACTCCATCAGTCCATAGTCCTCTGATTCGTTCACCCGATCGTCCTGCTGTTTCAACTGGGACAGGATAACCTGGGCCGCAAAAGCATTCACACCTGCACGTCGCAGAAAGACCTCCCACTGAGACACCATTAGCTCTAACAACACCTCTTGAGCGGCTATACTTTACCAGTGTTTCGTCTTGCAGCAGCTTCACCTCTGGGTCCGCACTACCATATTTAACCATCAGCGCGACAATCCACTTCGCAAGCTCTTCTTCTCCTCCTCCCGCGAACATAATAGCGATCTCGTCGCTAGATGCCGCTGCAAAACCTATCAGCTCTACCAGAGCACCGCAGTCCTTCTCATTCAGTTCTTCCATGGGCCATGAGTCATCCCCACACGCCTTTGTAGAAGCGTTATTGATCCTTCCTTCACTAACAAGCACAATAAGCCGCTCATACCGCTGAGAGAGCCTCGTGATCTTTTCTCTGAAGCCCGGTTTTTGGCTCTGGCCGGGCAGAGGCCGTTGCTTGATCTTTTGCATCGTTGTCCAGATCACGCCTGTACTTGGAGAGACTATCAGGTCTGCTTCATCAATGGAATCCATTGTCACCACTCCCGGAGTTCCTCCCAACGGGCTGTGCGCTGGCATTCGCTGTGGCGTGAAGTCTCTTTCGATAAGCACCGCCTCAGGGTAAATACCTTGGATACGGCGTATAAGTCTCCTTTGAGTGAGGAGTGCTGAGGAGATGACGAACGGTCGGGGCCCAGCAGGTGGGATTAGTACTGGCGTTGGTGGTAGCCGGGCCTCGCACCCCAGAACTTCCGTTGAGTTGATCCCGGGGCATGGCGGTTGCTCATCTTTGCCCGACTGCCCTCCGATGTCCAGGTCAGTTATAGGCGCTAATGGTAATGCTTTAGCCTTCCAGGATACGCCCCGCAAGCGCATAAAAGTTTCCAGGGCGGTTGCCGTTGAACGGTCTCCTAGCAGGGGACCGCCCTTCACCTCCAGAGGACCCTGGTGGGGCAGTCCGTGTGACTGAACCCGCCCTTGTACGTGGTTCCCTATGCTTGCTTTAATGCGCTTATTAGTCCCACTCCCGACTATCTCAGTGTCTAAGCTGCGTTTTCGGAGCGGTGGCTGCAGGCCTTGCTGCTGGTATGGCGAGCCCTGTGATAGCTCTGCCTCATCAAATTCTTCATCGTCTTTTAGTATCTGTAGACCGTCTGGTTTCCATGTCAGGCTATCAAAGTCTACAACTTCCGTGAAGTCAATATCTGCCAGATACTGCTCTATGGAGCTGTCATCCTGGATCACTTCATTTAACGCAACCCTTCCCAGCTCTACGGGAAAAGGGGCCCACTTGAGGTCGTTGTCAATCTTCCTCCCCCCGGGCCACCGCTGGTCCCTCTCGTACAGGCTATTGATATCTTGGATGAGACGTCTCTGCTGCAAGGTATTCTTTCCATGCCCGCTTACATCTCCTGGATTGCTGTGATATATTTGCCATGGAGCAAGATTCATGGAGAAATCCATGGGAGGAACGTCCACCCGCAGCGTAGATTCATCGTCTTGCAATTGCTCTTGTGCAAGCTTTTTGTTAATGTCCTCGGCCATAGGCTTGATAGTGCTGTTGAAGAACGCTTCAAATTCCATTTCAGAAGACTCTCCTTTCTCACTCCCCAGTCGAACATCCGCGGCGACCTCTTGCAGAATATCTTGGAACGAAACCTTCTTTGCTGCGGTACTAGGGGGGACAAAAGAACTTGGCGGGGTGAGCGGCCCCTCTACCACTAGCTCCGATGCCATAGGGCGTTTTCTAAGAGGAGACGGGTATCCATCATCGAAGGAACCTGGCGGGCTAGAAGTTGGTAAAACTACCTCTGGTGGGTTGTCAATTGCTATGTCAGGCGGACCACACTCGCCATTTTGGTTTTCGTTTTGCGTTATAACGAGGCTATCCTGGTCCATCAACATTTCGGTAAGCTGTCTGCTATCTGCCGCTGTGGGGCTTGTATGAGCAGATAATAGGTCTAGATATCCTCCCGAAGACGAAGGGGAAAAGGGACCTGCCGGCGCGGGCAGTGGCAGTAGCGGCGGAGTAATAGGCTCAAGCCTCTGTGGCTGGGTAGTTAGCTCAAATATCTAGCATCCACGAGGCTAGATTCACCCTGTGACATCCGAAGTCCCCTCGAATGGTTGCCAATTCATCCTCTGTACAATATTCACCTCTAATAATTGATTGGAGGTACAAGATTGCGTCCTTTGAGACTTCCAGCTTCTCATTTCTTAATTTCCTATTGAATTGCTTGGGGATATCGAGGCTCGCCAGTGGCCACGAAAGACCCTCGTCATTCTGTTCATTGATCTCTTCGAGTGGGATATTGTCACTTAGGGAATCGGTACCTACTTGGCGGCCAAAACTTCTCATATCGAGCTCATGGTCGGTCCGAAGGAGAGGGAGTTCTACCCTCAGGCCCTTCCCTCGCCTGTTGCCCGCGGAAACTGAAAGTTCCTCTCTTGTCAGCTCGTGCGTAACATTCCACATACAAGTCGACAGCAGGGTTGCTGCTTCCCTGTCGAGGAGAAGTTTTTCCCGCGTTGAAAATGCAGCCAGCTGCTCCAGATGTGGTGCTTCTTGTGGGTCAGCAAGCTGGAGCGAGGCGTCCTGTGGCGGAGATGGTATTGAGGATGATAGCAGGGGCGGCACCGCGCGGTGATCTGATGCAAGCCCATGGAAGCGGGCATAGTCCAGGAGAGCAAGCTGCTCCTCGCTCATAACGCCGCGTGCACCGTGCGCGGTCCGGTCAAAATGAAGAAGGAGGGTTGGACGGTCTAGATTCTGGTGTGCGAGGGCACTTTACCTGAGCCCCGTCGTGTGCGAGCAGAAGCGGCCACCCCGTGGGAGCTACCATGGTCTTTATACAAGAAGGGTAGAAACCCACGCCCCGTTCCGATACTCAAGCTCCCCAGTCGCCTATCAGCCCTCTATTTACTATGTACAGCAATCCAATTACATACGAGAACCGGCAGGTGTAGATCTAGATCCGTTTAACAAACCTGCAGCTCACCCGGCTGTCGTCAATACACGCCTGCTCTTCTCCCGCCACGGCTCCCACCCCCCCCACTGCCGACCGTCAATTCCTGTACGCGCTCCCTAGTCGTCCAAACGCTGTTGGCAACATTTAAGATGCCACCTTCGAATGTCCTCAAGACCTGGCTTAGTTCGCCGACCACCTCTGCCTCGTTCCTCTCCCTACCATCCTCCCCTTTGGTCAGCATCAGTTTCTGCGTCATCTGCACGGTCTTCGCTTCTACACCCCTTAGCCCTTCCTCTATCTCCTGCAGATTGCGTTTATATTTTTCAAGAGTTTCCGCCATGGTGTCCGCCTGCTGTGAGAAATACGCGACAAGATCGGTACTGCCTTCGTCATCTATCGCAGTCGCCCCAGTTGCCATACGGGGAGGTGCAGAAGGCGTTGGAGAGCTCCAGAGTCCCTGGTAGTGATACTGTGGAGGTAACTTCAAGTTGTCTAGGGCGCGGAAGCTGAGCCGGGCGTCATTAGCGTCCTTTTTGACAGTTTTTCTCACATAATCTATGGCCTGGGCATCGTTCTCCAAGGCGTGCTGCATGGTGGTGAGACGGCGGCTGACAAACTCAACATCATTTGGGATACACATAAGATTTTGCTCGTGTCCAGGCATCATCGCATCTACTTGCTTGTGCAACTCTGTCTGCGCCACGATACCCTTATCGATTTCTTCCACGAGCTTCTGAAGGTCTTCGTGCAAATCGCCGAATCGAGTGGTACCCCGTAAATTTGCGAGGTCAATCTTGACGCCGGGGACACTCTGTTGTTGAAGCGTTGATCCTAATCCGCCTCCCAGGACACCACCGCCGATGCTACTACCTCCGAGGCCAGCACTAAACATGCCTGCGCCCCCCGGTTGTGTTGGCTGCTGACCGCCTGAAAAAAAGGAAGTCTGCTGGGGCGCAGAGCTGGTAGTGATTGCGCCAAAAAGGGAAGTTCGTTGCGGTTGCTGGGTAGTGCTTGTAGTCGCAGTGGTAACTGAGGGGGTAAAGAGGGTTGAACGGGAAGTTTGACTTTGTTGCGCCTGTGTTGTAGCACCTCCACTACGTTGTGACGATAAGCAACAAGCCTGAAACGGAAACACCCGCTAACCTATCCCTTAGCAGGCTATCGAGTTGACTTACAAAAACGAAGGTTTGTTCTGGGTAACACTACCGAAGAGACTTCCGGATTGCTGAGGTTGTTGCTGAGCGGTGGCTCCGCCGAGCAAGCCGCCGCTCTGCGGAGGCTGGGTGTTATTGACGGAGCCGAACAAAGCCCCCGCCTGACTAGACTGAGTAGTGTTGGAGGAGCCAAATAGCCCGCTTGTTTGCCCAGGCTGCGATGCCGGTAAAGCTCCACTTGGCTGCTGGAGTTGTGACGATATCGGTAGATTTGAAAAGATGTTCGTCGTTGGTTGTGATGTCTGCGATGGCGCTCCGAATGATCCGCCGGGCGCCTGCAGTTGAGACGAGGTACTCGATCCACTACGGGCGAGCAGAGAGTCAGCACGTAGACAAAGAATACGACATGCGCCCCAGTCTATATAACAAGTTGCTCTCCCCGACGCGAGGTGGAGGTGTAGTTGTGAAAGCAGAGTTCTACGGAACAGGTCTTACAAAAGTGCATTCGCTCCGGCAGTATTTATTGTGAGCCCTCCAGGCCCACCTGGGCGTCCGAGAGACATAGCGGTAGGAAGTCGACTGTGAGACGATTGATCTCCGTCAGACGCGACGATGAATGTTGTTTGCAGATGCTGCTAAGCTTTTTAGCGATTCGTGAGGCTCTGCGGCGATGGACTCCACACACTGATAATCTACCTAATAAGAAATAAGTAAAATCACACAGCATTACACACTAGACCACGACACTATGGAAGAGGAAGATGATGATTTTTATGCTCCCAGCGAGCCGGTGATCTCGACTTCTCCAGCATATCCGGCCGTGTCGGATTCCACAGCGGGAGGCGCAGCCGCGCCTAAGGAGGAAAAGGTCGACGATGAACTAGAGGAAGGGGAGGAGGAAGAAGAGGAAGAGGTTGAAAGCGATTCGGTACAGTTCAAAGCGCTTCTCCTAGCTTATGCCCACTTACCGTCCTCTAGGACATAGACATTATTACAGATCGAAAAGATGGCAGCAAACCTGAACCCCCTCCGTAAGTTCTCCTACCTCGAATAATGCGGGATAGCGTAATGATACGTAATTAGACAGAAGTCGAGATACAGCAACATACGGAATCTCCCTGCCAGAACAGTGTCTTCTGATGCGGGCGCGAAAACGGCAGTAAAAGCAGAAACTCCCGCGAAGGATTCCAAGGCTGTCGAACACCCCGCCGTCGCGACATCAACTCTCAATATCAATGACAAGCCTATCTACTCACCTGCTGGAAAACCTATCACCGAGGTAAACATCGACAGCGGTAGGTTTAGGCTCTTGCTCCTGTCCCGTCTTGAATAAATGATTGGTTTAACACCCCCCACAGATCTTGCAGAACATGAAAAGCCATGGCGCCGCCCTGGCTCTGATGTCACTGACTACTTCAACTACGGCTTTGATGAGTTTACCTGGACTGCCTATTGTGAGAAGCAAACCGCATTACGAGAAGAATTCGACCCTAAGAAGATGATGGAACAAATGGCCATGATGACCCAGCAATTCGGCCTGGGAATCCCTGGCATGCCGCCTGTCCCTTCTGGTCCCGGCGGTGGCGCTAGTGGGCAATCTGCTATGCAAGGCCCAGGTGGCAGTGCAATGATGAACATGCCACCCATGCCGGGGATGGAAGGCATACCACCTGAAATGCAGGCGATGATGGCGCAATTTCTTGCGCAGGGCGGAGACCTCAGCCAAATGGACCCGTCAATGTTCGGCGCGATGCAGCAGGCGGGCGCCGGCCAAGGCGGAGGCAGCGGAGTCCAGGGGCAAGGCTTTGGAGGGGGGCAACAAGGCTATGGACAAGCCCAGGGACAAGGCCAGCAAGGGATGCCTGGGTATGGATATGATCCGTCGATTATGGGAGATGGGACTAGGAACCGGGGAAATTTCGGTGGGCGTGGTAGAGGCGGTAGGCGGAATTGGTAGAATTGGTACTAAAAAGAAGCAACAAATGCGATATCAAAAAGAAGGGAATGCTGTTAGTCTCTTCTGTACTATATATACGTATGGTATTATCTAACTAGGTAATTCAGAGAATCACTTCATAAGCTTCTCATATCCTATAATCTGGCAACTTGTAGAGAAAGCTAGTAGTAAAAGCTAGAGATTATCAAATGAGGGACTTCAGTGGAGGAGAGATTTATTCTGATTTCTCTTGGAAGGCAATGAGCTAAATACATTGTTACAAACTTGTCAAAAAGGGCTCCATCTATGCCATTGACTTCCACTTCCTTTAATAGTGGTTTGTTTCGAGAATATTGCTACATGCGGTATACAGGTTGGATTGACAAATGCTTGAGGATTATTCGTTGATCTTTGCGAGGAGCCTGGGGTTGAGGAAAGGTATGCGTTAGTTTGCGTGGATGAAAATTGGATAAAGGAACAACGATTTAGTGGACGGGCAGCTTACTCATGGTCCCTAAAGAGGTGATACTCCTCATCGCCGACTTTCACAGGGCTGCCTCCATACTAAGAATCACAAGATCGCATCAGCGCAATTACTCACCCCTAGGCAAAATAAAATCGCAGCATCACATGAAAAACCCACCTGTGGAATTAACACCTTATCCCCCGGGGCTACGCTAGGTGCTATTCTCTTCCCGTCCTTATTCAACCCCCCCGGTCCTACAGCTAGAACCTTTGCCTCCGAGAGCTCCTTCACGCTGCTCTCGGGCAGGAAGATACCAGACGCAGTTTTGGCCTCGGCTTTGAGCCGCTGGACGAGGATGCGGTCGAGGAGTGGTGCTAGGGATTTGATGGAGCGGAGGGAGGTCGACTGAGGGCATGCGTTAGCGATTGAGACAAGGCACGCGAGGTGGGGAAGAGATGAAGGTACTTGCCATTTTGCAAGAGTGGCTTGCTTTGTAGGAAGTGCCGCCGGGCAGATGTGCTGGTTGAGAGGTGTATTGGAGGTGTACTTGTGCAGAGCGAACTTTTGTGTTTCGTTTTTTTTCTCGCGGAAGCTTCCCCAGAGAAATTAATAGATGCCAAGAGTCACTGGGTATACACGGCATTCAGACCGACACTAGATATGTATAAACATGCTTGCATTTTCGTGTGTTGAATAGTCTAGCTCTATCCTATAGAAACTTCTCTACTGCCCTGGATACATGTTACTCGACCCAGTGTCGAGTGCACGTGATGGAAGCAGGTCTATCTACTATATCACTATCAAGCTGGAAGCATCGTCTCAGCTGGACACTGGTATGGCTTAGCTACGCTAAAGCCTCGCATACGCCTCTTTATGAGTCTGGACCCCGTATAGCTCGTGCTCCTCATGTACTCCCCGTCCGCTCCAACACTTTTCTGAAGGGGGTAGGATAGCAAGGCATTAACCCAGCATTTACCCACACCCTCCATCTTGCCCCTCGTCTTCATCGAGGCCAATTACTACTCCATTCCCCAGTGCAACACCATTCCCAAACTGCACACCCCCTTTATTCTTTCCTTTCCGATAAACTCTTGTATCGGCCGGATCAAAGCCCCCCTTACCCCAATTTGCCCATTCTGGCGTTGGTGGCCCAATGTAATCTTCCGGCGCAAATCCCTTACCGGACTCCAGAAGCTCAAAAAATTTAGCGTAGTCGATGAGTGTGTGCCACTTGTCATTGATGCGAAAACGAGTTGAGGCGAGAAGAATACAACAACTAGTCGAAAGTCAGGTCCTACTGTCTATGTCCATCGTGCTTCTTTATCCTAGTGGCGTGGTCATTTGTTAGGAAGTAGGTGCGGTTGTCTCACCTATGGGCATGTTCAGCGGCAATGCCGTAACTGAGTCCTCTCTTCTTTAGCGCTTTGTTGAGAGCAACTACGAACTCCGACACCTCCTCGTAGAATGGGACATTCTGCATGGTCAGGCCTGCGCCTGCAGAAGACGAGGTGCCGCAGTACGTAACGCCCTTCACTTCCACAAAGCAAGGTAAACCCTTCTCCACTAGATCAGCATAGCCCTCTACTTCATCCTCTACGTTGAAGCCCTTTACTAGGGTTAGCCGGAATACTGTCCGTTGCCGATACCGCTTCTCTCGTAGTATTTCCAAGCATCGCTGGAACCGTTCCCAGAAGTCCCGATGCAAAGGCCTATCAATCCTCCGAAGACTCTCGCGATTACTCGCATCGATACTTACGTATAGTTGCGTTACCGGCTCCAGCGCTGCAAGTTGATCAGGATGCTGGGCATTGCAAACTAGGAAGCTGGAGATATGTTCCTTATGCAACATAGCTGTAAATTCATTGATATGAGGATAGAAAATCGGTTCTCCGACAAGGCTCAGAGCACAGTGTTTAATGCGGAATGCTTCTGCAAATCGATCAGCCCTTATGCCTGGCACACCCCTCATCATTTTTATTTTCTTGTAGTGTCCGTCTTTTACACCCTCAAAAATCTTTTCCGGCGGGTCGACCTTCCACCGCCAAGTAGTGCCCACCGGATTCGTGCCATGCCTCCAACAAAACACGCATTTGTTGCTGCAGCTCAAGGACGGGGTTGTTTCCATGCAGAGATGAGATTTGATGCCGTAAAATGAGAACTTATAGCAAGATCCTCGGCCGCGAAGAGCGGATTTCGTCCAGCGGCAGATTTTGACCCCAGAATGAGATCCGACAATTGTGTAACCCTGTTTCGTTAGGGCAGCGTATGTAGGCGAAGACTTGGGAACCATCTCTTTCAAAGGAGCGTTCTGCGGCGCCTTCCCATAGCCGGTAGAGCCGATTTCTATAGGACCGGTTTTCTGATGAGAAGGCTCCCCCACGGCATCGCCTCCACCCTCCCGCAGCAGGCGACCTAGATCCTCCATGTCGGCTACCTGGCCGCTCCTGTCTATCCCTCTCTTCGTTTTCGGCACTGTGACATCTTCTGGTATCGTTCTGGTATTAGTAAAGTCGCTACTATCCATATCTTCTTCGTCGCTTTCAAGAGCGTCACCACTTCCGACGACGCCCTCTCCTAGCCCCCCATTCGTATCTACTTCTCTAAGCACATCCATAATGCCACATCTCCATTCGTCTAGCTTCTCGCTAGCATCCGACCTCACATCGCCCATCCCCAGCGGAAAGGCTCTCTTCCCCCCTGTCAACTTCGCCATCCATTTGTCCACCTCAATGGCCTGCGAGCAAAAGCCTTCCTGCTCGCTTGGCCAACCTTGCTTATCCCCAAATCCGAACACTGAATAGCCGATCAGTGAAGACAAGGGAGCTGTGTCTATGCGGAAGTCGTAGTGTGTTTCTTGCAAGTGAGCCGTAAAGGTAGTGAGGACCGTGTCAATGTCATATGTTGGCAGCAAGAGGAGATATAAGTATTTTGTATCCGGTTGTAATTCAGTCAGTCTAGGTGGCGTTACAAAGTAGTTATCGTAGTCGGCATAGGAGAGGTCGTGGAGCTGTGGCACGAGGGGCTCCCAGCCATTCGTACCAGAGGACTCAAGAGACGCACGGAGTTTGCGCGTGAACTCCGCCGCGGATCTCTCGGTGCTCCCGGTGAGTGATGAAAAGAAGACCAGAACCTGAACCTTAGGTGGCTTGGTCGACAAGCCATTTGTGCTCGCCCTGGTTTGCTTTGTGCCCGCCACCCTTTTCGGTGGAAGACTCCTTCGGGTAGCCTTTCCATTCTGAAGAACGAAGCTTTCGGGAACAAGACACTTCGTTTCCTCCTCCACGAGAGCTGGGAGGTTGGCAGGTGATGCAGACCGAGGAGAGCTTGGTAGCTTCTGACGGTTGCGTCGCAGGCGCAAAACCGTCCGGACAACAATCAGAACTAAGAACGCCGAGACCAGAAACAAGGTACGGAAGCGGTGCCAGAGAGTCAGCACGTCTGGAATTTGAGATTGTCAGCCCGCCGATGCAAATCACGGAGAGATAATGGGCATATTACCTACCGCTTAAAAGAGACCCCTCTAGATCCATAGTTTCGAGTGGATTGTCTAGATTGCTATGAGTTTTGGTTTTCAGAACGACATGGTGGGGCCATGGGAAACGGTCTAACTGCTTTGGGAACGCCAACAGCAAAGCAAGGACGGCTCCGTCGCGAGCTGGACCATGAAGGAGCCATCATCGAGCAGATATGACTCTATCACAGAGTAATGCGTATCTAGCGGCCAAAGACTGTGAGGGCCTGGTATCTCCAGGCTATACTAATCTAGCTTTATCAATGTAGGCCATCAGCTTCTCAGTGTACCATCATGTTGACGCTGATCCTGGTGCCGATGCTTATGCTAATGTTGATGTCGTCCCTAGATTGCTCCTAGTCGGTATCTTGGTTTCTTACTTGCCCCAGCATTATCGAATTATTAGCCGTCGCTCTTCTGAAGGCATCTCGCCGTATTTTGTCCTTCTTGGCACCACCAGCGGAACGTCTTCCTTTACGAACATACTCATTCTCAGCAGAGGGGACCTCCACTGCTGCCGGCATATTAGCAGTTTTGAATGCTTCGCTGGCTCTCTCGGAGTTGCACAGGTGGGCATGCAGTGGTCATGCTTTGCCTTCATGTTAGCCCCAACTCGGGCATACGTTTTCCTACTATCCACTAACGGAAGCCCAGACTATTACTTTTTGTCATCTTCACCCCCCGCGAGCCACACCCTAATATCCGCAAGAGCGACTCCTCTCAGGGTTTTAGGACTGCCCTGGCTATAGCTGCTATATGCGTCCTCCATGCCATCGCCACTAGTGCCCTATCAGCCCACTTCCTCAATGCTCGCCCCTCAAGCTTGATACTGTGGGCGAATTTCCTCGGTATCAATTCAACTATACTAGCCTCTATTCAGTATTTCCCTCAGCTCTGGACCACATTTAGGTTAAAGCACGTGGGTAGTCTCAGTATACCAATGATGTTGATACAAACCCCTGGCAGCTTTGTTTGGGCCGGTAGCCTATTCGCGAGGCTGGGGAAGGAAGGGTGGAGTGCCTGGGGCGTATTCGTGGTTACCGGGAGTTTACAAGGCTCCCTATTGGCCATGGCGATACACTATGAGCTTAAGGAGAGGAAAGGCCGGAACGGAAGGCAAGGTGATCACGCGAGTGGGGACAGTGTCAGGCTTGGGGAGGCTGAAGATGAAGGTGGCCTTGAACGCGATAACGGTGAAGCTCATCCAAATAGAGCAGGTTCCAGCGGCATTACCGAACGAACACCACTACTGGGTACTTAGAAAATAATTCTATTCTCGCTTTATCACCGATTCCTAGTGGTTTGGGATTTAATGAATTCTCCACCATCGCAATTGCTATTGTTGCTATCATGATATGTGCACTCGGATTTGCTGAACACGGGCGGGTATTATCAGGTGCCAATACTATGGTATCAATCAGGTCCAATCCGTATAACCCTCTTTAGCTCAATAAGTGGCGCTAGGGTGCCACCAATAATATGTAACTACGAAGCTAACACACACATAGGTATCTCACCTACTCTGCTCCAGGTCTCGCAGTTTTACCTGTATCAATGCAGAAGACCACGGCATCACTCTTTATATGTGAAGATGCGGAGTCTCCAATAAGATTGAATTTGTTCAGCCAAAATCGGTTTTACCCTAATCATGTAGGGTGGATGTATTGCAGTGATTTATCCATGGTAGCATTGTCCTTGAAAGCACACTTCGCTCCTCCCCCACGTTAAAACCTGTTATAAATTGCACAACCTCATTGATCTGGCCCCAGCTATTTCAGCTACAGTCCAGGAAAGCGTTCATCAAGCGCACACACAATCACCGTTGGCGCAATCCCTACTCTATATTTTTAATTTCTCTGCACTATTCGAATCCTGTACAGCAATAATTTCCGTGCTCAACATGGAAGACTCAATGCCCAGCATGGTTGCAAACCCTTCCCCGACGAAACTACAATCCCCAATCCCCTATTCTCCGCTCCCTATTCACTATTTGCTATTCACACGTTTCAAGTCCACCCTGCCGCGAGGTCGGACGCACGAACATTCACTACCATATATAGACTGATAGTCCACACCAGCTTAACCCCCCCCCCAGCCCTCTGCATTCTTCTCACCACACATAACCGGCATCGCCAGAGCACCGCTTCCACCCTCACCTTCTCCGAAACCTACCGACATCCTCATACTTCACCACGTACAAGCCTCATTATCACTGCTGCTCAGCCCGGCGAAAATCGCACTCCTCTACTCCCCTATACTCCCCTCTACTCTTCATTAAGCGCAAGCCGCAGTGCTGGTACCGCTGCTGTCTCGCCGAACTCGGAGGTACTAAGTATTAGCACTTCTTCATATTCCTCTTCGTCCTCTGCCCTCCTCTCGCGCACATCACCCAAGCAGTAACACTCACTCGACACCGGCGCGCACCACACTCGCTTTCTCGCGGAGACCAAACTTGAGAACTTGGCCGCTTCGCACAATAGACACAGCTGCCATCACTCGCTCGCTCCACTCGAGTTCATGTAAGTTGTCGCCAACTCTACATCCACTCAGATAACAATCACCTAAGATCCGCAACACCTTTCCCCTCCCCGAGCCTTCCAAGTCCCTCCAAACCTCTATCCCCTACTTTACAATACCACACCATGTCTGCAACGGACAGGGTCAACACCGACGCCATTAAGGAGGAGCTGACATCTTGGGATTTAGACTGCAGCGGGGAGAATGCATCTGTGAGTTCACAACCCTCGTCAGAACTTTCACAAGATCTACGAGATTTGAGTTTGTTCAACCTGGGAGCGATGGAGTATCATTCAACGTACCACGATCAGTCCTTAGACTACGACGAACCGCTAATCTTAGCTACCACTATTCCATACCCAGACTCGCCTCCGAGTGGGCCAAATGACGTTCTCAGGGAACTGGGTTTTGAAGAGCTGCTAACTGAAAACAACTTTCATGATGACGATGCACTATTGGAAGATCTCGAGGGATTCCTTCTTAGACAAAACCCCGTCAATCCACCTCCACATGCCTCGCACAGCGGCGAAACCGCAGATGTCCAGCCGGAGGTGCATCCGGTAATGGCTCCAGCCGATTCAACGGACAAACAAATCATGGAGAAGGAACCGAACGTATATTCACCTACGGAAGGTAGGCCACATGAGGCACCGGATAATCAAAACGTCCAAAATCTGTCATACGCAATCCCGACCCCTCCTCAGGCCGCCGAGTTAATAGGAGGGCATACCGAATCAGTTCATGCCTCATATGATGCAGTTGCAAAACCTCCAACAACACCTGAGCCAAGTTCGAAAAATGTCAACAGCACACATAAGCCGCAGGCTTACGGGCGTTCTAAGGCAGAAAAGGTACCCACGCCATCACCAACCAATCCTGGCGGATTTGATGGATCGGCAGAGATAGATCGCATTGGTGATGGAGGCCCATCAGAGTCACTTATGGGAATACATCCGGTTAGCCCAGACGTATTTTTCTACTACCCAAGCTTCGAACAGGCTGAACAGGCTCTTCGTGCACATCTGGATTGCGAAGCTCCCAGCGATGACACTGCACCCCGAACAAATAGAGAAAAGGCAGTTCTCGTGACGGAGTTGTTCCTGGCGATGACGGACATGTCTATGGTGCCCTCAGTTGGTGAGGGATCCAAGAAACCTCAGGCAATCAAAAGTTTCGAGGAGGGGAAATACCTCGACTGGCAAATTCAAATAGTTTGCTGGCGAGTGCTGGTATGATACAAGTTCCATTCGTCACGATTGTGAGTTCTAATATTTGTTCTACGATACAGGAGCAGTGCATATCGAGACAGCGAATGGGCCCTATAGTGCCACCCTGGCAACGGACAAGAAAGCCAAAGGATTATGAAAATTTCAAACAGAGGTTTGACGCAACACTTGAAGCACTTAGAGTATATTCCCAATACTAAAAGGCGGCACATGTGAGCAGACTAACCGTAATATTATGCAGTGCGAGAAGCAACTTTGCAAAAGGCTCATGGCCCCATACCTGATCGATGACTTCGTTGATGACCCGACTTGTTACGTCAAGGTACTTACCTAAACCTTATAACCCTAGTGATGCAATATGCTCACTCGTCTCCATAGCGAATCCAGCAGAATAAGACCTTGAACGATAAGAAAAAGGATCAGATCAAACTTGGGCGTGCAGCGCAAGCGGCTTCCTCATCGGCATCTCAAGATGTTTTGAGTGCGGCCAAGACCCGAAAACGGAAGATCACAGATACGGCGCAGGCGCAACCCCCAAGCAAACGCACAAGACGCACCAAACCGATAAAAGCAGAGCTGGGCAACTCGCATATAAGTGAGAATATGGCGGGACCCAGTCAACCTCTAGTGCCGTACTACAATAGCCACAGTCACTCGTTCCCTTTAGACCCAGCACTTACTCTGCAGGAACACAGCGAGGAATGGACAGATTGGATAAACTACGGGGCGGTCCTCCTGAAGGAGATAGAGGCGGAGGGTTCGCCAGGCTCTGTGTTCAGTCCAGCTAGTGGTCGCCTTGCCGGGTGTCCGCCCGTCACCAATGAGCAAACGCTCATCGACCCTTATGAGGAAGCATTTGGCCCATCTCAACATGCTTTGCACCCTCAAGGATCCCCAACAATCCCCCTACCTACCGAGGTAGAAGACCATATAGCAAAGTCAAGCCGGAAACGAAGGAAAACAAGCAAGGACTAAATTGCCTTTCTATCCACAAAGGACTAGCCTCCTGCTCAGTGGTGATCAGGCTTCACTGACACATGAGTTCTGCCACCAATTTGAACACGCTGAATCATTTATTGGTTTAGGCCCTCCTGATCTGCGTCAAACTTGACGGAAATTGTCTCTAAATGCGACCTGTCGGTTCTCATACTTGCACTACTGCATTAGACTGGTTTTCAGTTTATGACTCCTACCTGTCCTTTCTCTTTTTTTCTCTGTCTCTTTTCTTCTTTCCGTTTTTCAATCAGTGAGCTGATTGCGATTTCCTTCTATCTATGTTATGTTCCTGGTTGGTTCAAGCAGCACCAGCCGGTCCTGGTCTCTGCGCGATGCTTCACGACCTGGATAATACCCGTCTGTGGCACTTGCATTCGGTTTCACTGTTTTTTGCGTTGTTAGCGAGCATTGGTGACGTTACGGTTCCTAGAACGGCGAGACATGACTTTATGACCGACGAGATTTTTGGCTGAATCATTTCTAGATGCATTGGGAGAGGTGGTGTTACCAGTCATGTCCTTTTATGTGTCCCTGTTTTCTTGGGTTTGATATTTACGGGCGTTAAACCATGGGGTTCAGGACAGCCGTTGTCAGCCTGTCATCTAAACCGAAAATCTAAAAAAAAAAAACTAAAACTCAAAAACCAGCTAAACGTGGGCGTGGTACTGGGGCATGGCCAGGAGTCTTTGCAACCACGGGGTATATTCCCAGGAGGGCTCGCTGTATCCTGGCGTGCCCCTGGGCCGTAGCGGTAGTCGGTGATGAGGTGCAGTTGTTGACAGCTCTCTGCCAAGATAACAGTATACTGCAGGCAGCTCACCCTCAACCCGTCCGTTTCGGGCGGGTGAGCCACGCCGCCTTTTGCTCAAGTGAGCAAGCTGAGCACAAGGTGATCGCTCACCCCCCCAGCTCACTAGAGAGACAGATGAGGCTTTCAGCAGGGACAATACGAGACGCAACATAATGAAGTTCTATTTTAATAAAATAGCTGTTGCACTAGACAAGCAACTTGCCGCTGCCACAATTGCGAAGTATGAAGAGGCTTAGGCTCTCGCCAGATACATGAAAAAGATCCTACAAGAACACTTCGCTCAACACCTAATGGGATATAAACCACAACCCAAGGGAGCCCTATCTTCCCTCAACCCCCTGCACCGCTGATACGCCTCGTAGGCCAAAACCGCAGACTTAGCTCACTCTAATCACGCCTCAGATAAGACCCTCTCACAAAACCCTCCCATACAAAACAAGAAGCCCAGAGTACCCAGAGTGTTCATCCGCATCTCGAAACAGCACATGGCAAGGTCACTTGCCCCATTTGCTATCCTGCAAAGGCTATGATCATGGCTTCCCAAGGAAGCACAAATCAGCGAGGTACAAGCCGTCCCAACAGGTTTTGCCCTCACCCCCATGAACCCTCTAACTGGGCAACTGCTAGCATAATTTAGTGCGTGCAAAAATGCGTGGAAACGCCACCTTTTCTTGGCACCATTTTCCGCGCTTTTGTTGCTAGCAGAGCAGGCAGAGTGGGCAGGGCGGGCAGGGCGGGTTGGAGAATTCATATTATAAATAGATCTATATAGCTTTATACATCATTGCAGTTATAGTTATACTTCCTCGTGCTCTACACCTTCCTCTGCCTCTCCTAGCTCCTCCTCTACCCAGTCCTCTGCTTCCATCTCCATGGTTTCTTGTTCCCAAACCCATAGCCATTCCTGAAAGCGTTTGAACTCTCTTTCTTCTAAATAGAGTTCACCAGCTGAGTGGCAAAACTGTTCTTGAGCAAAGCGATTGCAGCGACTCTAGCCAATTGTCCAAATAAGGTATTTCCTAAAGTTTCTGTGGTTTGAGCAGGTTCAAACATAATTGTGCTGGAACCATGCCTTCAA
>JAJDFE020000401.1:0-34609 GCA_021527465.2 Geoglossum glabrum | reverse complement strand
CCAGCTTTGCTAATTACCTTTACAATATAGGTAGCGGCTGATTGGTTTGTAAATTGTATGTTGACAATGTTATCTACCACAGGGTTCGGATAAACAGTAAAGCTGCCCTTACCTATAGTTACTTTAGCAACATTGGTGTAGCTGGCTTCACCTGATGGAGCGATTATTTTTATTCTGTAATAATTATCTCCGCTCACCGCTTTATCATGAAGCCATGTATAGGTCGATGAAGCTGCGCTATTTCCGGTAGCACTTATACTCTGCTGTTTTGCAAATTCAATCCCGTCTTGTGAATATTCAACCCCGTAGGTCTTAACATTCTTTTCATCGGTTACGTTCCATTGCACCTGTACTTTGCCGTTGTTCTCAGTTGCTTTTACCACAGCAGACATGGCTGGCATTGCTGCCGTGTTCTTAAACACAATCATAAATCTGTCTGCCACTGCTGATGCTGCATCAGCAGTAATACTGAAGCTGATTAATGAACTATCCTGCAAATTGATGGTCTTTTTAGTACCCAGAAACCTGTCTTCAATATAAGCACTTAGTTCTGATGAATTAAAATTAGTGAACCCCAAGCCCAGCTTATATTGCTGCTGCTTTAACCCTGACAATTGCAAATGAATGGTATCGGTGGTAAGAACAGATCTTTTTGCTTCCACCGCCAATGTTTGGCCGGCGGACTGAATGCCGATATTTTCATTTACATTATTTATCTTAACAACATCTTCATCATCTAACGAGTTGGTAAATCTGTCATTAAATACTACAGCAGCGCCATCGGTCAGTTTATTCTCCGTCACCTCTGCTGCATACAGGTCTATTTTTATCTGCTCAGAAGTATTGGACTGTCTGAATACATAATTGTTGCTGCCATTTACTTTTGCAGTTTCGGTCAGGGTTATAGATCCGCCCGTCACAGAACTTACCATAAATGCCTGACCACTTTCTATGCGGTGATTTGGTGTATTGCCATAGCTGCCGCCACCTGGTACAGGCGCATAAGGAGGAACGCTATTGGCGCTGAATGTCTGGAAAGCCCCCAGATTATTTGATCCGCTAAGTTTTGGATCCCAAACCTTGAAAGAGGTAATGCCGGTTTTTACAATATTGGCAAAGTCAATGGCAGAAGCATATATATTACCAACCAACACATTATTACCCCCGGTAACAGTTATAGCTGATTGTGTGCCCTTATACAATGTACCCGCAGTACGCAGGGTAGTAGCGCTTTGCGCAGCAGGCCCACCTGTAAGAACCGCACTCCGGTTTCCACGCATGAACAACATATAACCCGAAGTGGTAGCTAAAGATGTAGTGCTTGTTGGAGTAGTAACCCCTGCCCAGCTTCCCGGAGCACCGGTAACAAACCTTAGCATGGAATTGCCCGATGTTTTATCATAGTCATTGGCAGTGCCGGTGGTACTGGTAATCAGTGTACCATAGCCAGGATTACCGTTTGCAAGGGGCGCCTGCCCTTCCTGCCAGCCCGCTTTTATACTTTGCGATCCGCCTGTAGGTACACTCAACATACGCCATGCATAATGGCCATAAGCCGGGAAATATCGCTCCACGGTTACAATGCCTGTTATGGTACCAGCTGATTGTCCGACACTACCCGTTCCGTTAATATCAGATTTAATAGTAAGATTATTATTAGTAGTCATCGTAGCTCCGGCATTTACAGTTAACCTGCCCGTTAAACTGATAGCACCAGTGAAAGATGAGTTGCCCGTTACAGCAATATCTGTATAAGTACCTGCACCCAGCGTAGACCCGGTTTTTAATAACCGGCTATGGCTGTTCCTAAGATAAATACCGGCATTACTTACCGTGCTGAAATCTGTGCTGTTGTTATTATTATCAAGTCCGTCTGTATTCCTTTTTAAACCATTGAATGATGTGGGTGCTGTGGCTGGCGTACCCTCATAGTAACTGCCGCCGGTTATGGTACCGTAACCTAAACCGTCCACTTCACTGTTATCGCTCAAAACAATTACTGACAACTGGCCGGAAGCACCAAAGCCGCCGGTTAAGGATCCGTCGCGTACTACATTTGTCTGCCCCGTTACAACACTAGGAAGTGGCGACAATAACCAGAAGCTACGCGGTTGCAACATTCCCGCCAGCGCTCCTCCTGATGTTCCTTCATTACCTGACGCATCCTTATAAGCAATTTTTAAATCTGCAAGATTAAACGTCTTGTTTGTTGTATTTACAAGCTCGATATACGCATTGTTTGCACCTGCAGCATAACCTGGATTAAATTGATTAATGAGAATTTCTCCCGCCAAAACAGACGCTATACCGGTAAGTTTTTGCCCCACCTTACCTACAGCAAGTGCTGAATCTGCAGCCGTAAAGGTTGTAAATGTTCTGGTAGCAGTATTAGCACCGTTATCTCCGCTTCCTGAAATGAGGCCCCATGCACCGGCAGCGCCATCAAAATCAGATATACCTATCTGAGCACTGGTGAATGATGTGAAACCAGAGCCTTCAAGCGAGGCTGGCCAGCCAAGTGTTACAATGGTTGAACCAGTACCAATAGTTCTTTTCACAAGCCATTGAGCATCTACAATGTCTTTCTTCATATTGGTGGTTAACGAAGTGCCACCCGGAGTGGCATCCAATGTTGCTCCCTGCAATGCAGTGACTGCAAATTCAGAAGATGCTGAAGGATTGACAGTGGCTGGCAGGTAATGGGTAGCATCTCCCACAGGGAATATTCTTGAACCTGTAAAACCGGTTATTTTTAAAACACCCTTTTCATCATTGCCATTGGTTAATGTAGCTATATAATTTGATGCACTGAATGGACTGCCTGCTATGGCACTGCCGGAAGTAATGTGTAATGTATTATTTACCGGAACAGTTACCACACCTGAAGTTAAGGTGAGTGTACCATTCAGTGTAAAATCATTAGGCAATGTTATACCGGCAGCATTATTAACCGTTACATTATACAAAATACCGGGAAATGAAGCCGCTGAAGTTCCACCATCCAGTGTTGCAAATGTTGGAGCGGATGTTCCGCCGAATACAACTGTTGAATATGTGGTTGGATTTAAAGCGATTGTCTGAGTACCGGAAGTACCCTGGTTCTTCACCATTGGGAAAGATGACCCAAGCTTAAGTGTTCCCGCATTTGGCAGGGTGCCATCACCAACATTTACTGTTAATACCTGCGCACTGCCTGTCGCTGAAGTTGCATATAAATTGAAATTTGCACCTGCGGCCAAGTCAAGGGTTCCTAATACATCATAGGTAATATTACCTTGTGCATTAGCATAACCTGCACCATAGGCTTGTGCATGAAAGTTTACCCCGGAAGCAAGTGTAACAGTTACGCCTGCAGCAATAATGCACCTCCTGGTAACCGGGCTGGTGAATGTTGTATTGTTTTGAACAGAAAACCCGATACCAGTATTTCTTCTTAATGTAACACTACGTTCAATACTTAACAGGTGATTTACAGCAGATGGTCCTGAATTAGGAATTAAAACACCAAAATTATATACGCCGGTATTCCCGGTGCTTTTTAAAGTTACAGCCGGAGATGCAGGACTATACTGAATGCGGATACCATCATTTACTGCAGGTGTTGCGGTTGCGCCACCAAAGGTTCCGTTGTTATCTATAGTGTAAGTACCTGTACCGTTAGTTCCGCCGAATAATATATTATTCATTGCAGCAGAAGAGGCTGATGCTGAATTAAGCGTAGCACCGGAAGCAATGGTTATGCTTGCATTATTAGTGATATTACCCCCCAACTGAAAAACACCTGACGTAACTGTTGTTGTACCATTTACTGTAACAGCAGCACTCGTAGTAGATACCATATTGCTACCACCGGAAGCTATTTCAAGGTTTCCTAAAGTGACACCGGCAATTGTTTTAGCATTACCCGTCAGTTTTATTTTACCCGAACCGCTGTGTGTTGCTGTACCTGCTATATTACCTGCCACTGTAATGGTATTTCCATTATCGTTTAAAGTACCTGCAGTAAGAGTTAAGTCACCATTTACAGTACCTGGCGATGAAGCAGGCCAGGTGATACCGCTGGTGTTATTAATTTCAAGATTGTAAAAAGGTCCAAAGACTGGTGCAGTGCCGGTATTAGTTGTAAGTGAAAGTGTCTGGGCACCGTTCACGTTAAATATTACACTTCCGCCTGTGGCAGAAACGAGCTGTGATGACTGACCGGCAAGTTCTGTGTATAATTTCACAACAGTACCAAGCTTTAAAATACCTCCATTATTTACATTTGCCACCACTGCCTGGGTATTTCCGGCAAAGGAATTAGTTGCAAGGTTAAATTGTCCCGCAGGTCCTAAATCCAATGTACCATTAATATTATAGGTATAGTTACCTTGTTGCGCATTACCTGTGGAGGCTGCTGTTGGATTGGTTGCGCCGTGGAAACCTGCATTACCGGTAAACTTAACAGTTACACCTGTTGCAATAGTAAGAGAGCGATTGAATGTACCTGTACCATTTGAGAGTGATATGCCTATCAGATTAGCACTTCCACCGCCATCTCTTCTTATCTCCATGTTTTGGTTTATAGCAATATCTAAAACCCTGCTGGAAGCTCCGTTCGCAGTTTGTAAAGTTGCAATGCCAATGAAGCCTGTAGCGCTTGCAGGAAAGGTAAGTGTTGAAGCATTAGCATGAACAAACATCCTGATACCATCTGTTGTGTAAGCGGCGGAGGAACCTAAAATACCATCTACAGTAACTGTGGCAGCAAATGGTGCGGTACCGGCACCTACAGTAAGGTTTTGGGTTCCTGTTTGAGCACTTTGATTTGATTTTAATGCAGCACCATTTGCGATAGCTACGTTATAACATTGTACAGCAGCAGCCATAACAAATGAACCTGTTGTTACAGTGACATTGCCATTAAGGGTTAATGCCCCGTTTGCTGTACATGTATTACCGATTGCACCGGTGGCAATTTCAAGATTTCCAAGTGTAGCTGCGGTAATAGTTTTAGCGGCCCCTGTCATTAGTATCTTACCTGTACCGGCATGAGTGCCTACAGTTGCAGATGTTGCAGCGATATTTCCCGCAACTGTAATAGTATTACCATTGTCACTTAAGGTACCCGCAGTTAATGTCAGGTCACCATTGACTGTAACAGGTGAAGAAGCAGGAAGTGTGACTCCGCTTGTGTTATTTATTTTCAGATTGTAGAAAGGGCCAAAAACAGGGATTGTACCTGAAGTGGTTGTTAGTGCAAGTGTTTGCGTACCATTTGCATTAAAGGCTACTGTAGAACCTGTGGCAGCCACTATTTGCGACGTCTGCCCGGTGGCATCTGCATGAAGCTTAACACTGGTAGCGAGGTTTAAAATACCTCCATTATTTACGTTAACGGTCACTGCCTGAGTGCTGCTTGCATTTTGGGCTGTGGCCAGGTTAAACTGACCTATAGTTCCCATGTCTAATGTGCCGTTTATAATATAAGTGCAATTATTTTGGGTAAAGTTGTTGGTGGTATATAAGTTCGTTGGATTACCAGCTCCATGGAAACCAGCATTACCTGTAAATTTAACTGTAACCCCGCTTGCAATGGTTAAGGTACGGGCAAAAGCATTTCCGCCATTTTGAAGTGTAAGTCCAAGCAAATTTGCGCCGCCGCCGCCATCTCTCCTAATTTCCATGCTTTGATTAATAAATACATCCAATGTACGGCTGTTAGCGCTAAATACTGGCAACATTGTAGCAATACCGGTAAACCCGGTTCCACTCAAAGTAAGCGTGGATGCATTAGGGCTGAAGAAAATTAAAATACCATCTCCGACACCAGGGGTAAGTGTGCCGAATGTTCCGTTAACGGTAATGGTTGCAGCGTTGCCACCTATACCGGAACCGACAGTAAGAGGAACAGTTGCCGTATTTGCATTTGTATTAGATTTCAATACGGCGCCTGTTGCAACTGAAATATTATACAACGATGTGGTTGCAGCCCAGATAGCCGTACCACTGGTGACGGTTAGGTCGCCATTAAGTGTAATGCCTGTCGTGGCCGTGGCAGTATAAGTATTAGCAACACTTCCTGTGGCAATTTCAAGATTACCTACGGTTAAAGTGCCGGCACTGGTAATTGTTCCTGCAGTGCCTGTCAATATTATTTTTCCTGTTCCGCTAACAGTACCTATGCCTGCCAGATTACCCGCAACAGTTATTGTATTACCATTGTCAGCTAATGTACCGGAAGTTAATATAAGATCACCGGTCAGATTAAGCGGAGTGGAGGCTGCGGCCGTAATTGTGCCTGCACCTGCAGCTATTTCAAGACTTCCAAGTGGACCTGCTGATGTAAGATTTGGGCCAGTGCCTGTCATTACAACTTTACCGGCACCTGTAATTGTACCATTATTTGTTAGAGTTCCGCTAATAGTTAAAGTGATTCCAGAATTGATGGTCAAAATCTGACCTGCATTAATTACCAGATTTGTAATACCAGTGCTGGCATCTACAGTTACATTGTGCTTGATAATTGCATTCTGCAAACTTGTTGGAACCGCATTGGCCTCCCATGTGCTGGCTGTGGCCCACGTTCCGGCCTGGAAAGTCTGCGGTGTGGTTGATGCATTATTAATAATGCCAAATTTAGTTGCTGTGGAAGATAATAATGTACCTGCAGAGGTAAAGGAAACACTGTAACCAGATCCTACTCCTGCAACAGGTGTAATAGGTGAAGTTGGGGATGTGGTAACCTGCGCCCAGGTAGAGCCTCCATTAGTGGAAGAATACAAATTCATATTACCACCAGGTGTATTACCTGTATTGGCATCGCTGTTATTATAACCGAATGCAACAGTTGCATTTGTGGAAGTAGCTGCTGTAACTGTCCAGGTCTTTTTAAGTGCTAAGGTATTGTCAGCTATTCCAGTTCCCGTAGGAATAGTGTTGGAAAGTCCAACTGTTGTAATAGACCCAGTTGCAGGTGTAACCGTTAAAGGATTATATGAAGTAGTGGAAGAACCAACCCAAAATGGTGTGGCAACGCCGGAAGCAGTTAACCTTGAAACAGTGCCTGTTTGACTCGCTCCATTAATTGCAATCCATGATGAGGGTGCACCACCTCCATATAATGTGATGGTGGGTGCACTGGTATATCCAGTACCACCTGTAACAGTAAAGGATAAAGTATTACCGGATAAAGCAGGAACAACTGTTGCACCTGAACCCGATCCACCAGTCCAGTAAACTGCTGGGGGATAAACATATCCTTTACCTGTTACATCTATAGAAGCAACTGTAAAAGTTGCACCCGATAAAGTAGCAGTTGCACTTGCAGTCGTTGTTGGAACCCCCGTATTAATAGAATTGATTGTTGTTGTATTCATTGTCGTGCTTAAAGCGACAGAAGAACCGTCTACGACTCCCCCATCAGCTACAGAAACCATTGCAGATGAGCCTGCTCTTGTTTTCACAAATCTTACTACGGAGCCAAGCTTTAATGTGCCTGTAGTACCGACATTGACGTTAACTGCCTGATCCTGGCTTGTATTAGTCACTAAGTTAAATTGAGCTATTGAGCAGTCCAATACACCATTGACGTTATACGTCATATTGCCACCTGTATTAAAGTTGGTAAAAGTTCCTCCTGCGCCTGTAACACCAGTAAAATTAGGCGTTGCACCAGCCTGGTAATGAAACCCACCAGTGTTTCCGGTTCCGTTGAGCTTAATGGTTTTACCGGAGTTAAGTGTCAGTGTTTTAACAGCAGTGCCCATATTTCCATTTTGCAAAGTAAACGTTGAAATTCCGGCTAAGGAATTACGCACCTCCATGCTTATATCCACAGTAACATCCTGGTTGCTTGTATTTATTACTCCCGGGTTACCGGTAAGTGCTGTAAATGTTCCTCCTAAGGTAAACCTTGCGATGTTCATTGCGCCTGTGCCAGTGATAGTTGTTGTACCGGTATAGTCAGCATAAAAACGAATACTTTCACCTGTTGTACCAACGGCTGAAGCTGCGGCAGCACCTAATGTTCCATTAACTGTAAGATTGGGTCCATTAAGACAGAGCGATTGCACCGTGCCTTGTGCTATGTTATTTCCTTTAACTGTACCGCCTGAATTAATAGTAAGATTATAAGGACAAAAATTACCTCCAAGAATGATGGTGCCACTTACAGTTGTAAGACCGTTTGTCACTACCATATTGTTGGCAGTTTGATTGATAGTACCTACGGACTGCACATTTAACGTACCAGAGATAGTACTTCCAATACTGGCATTTAATGTACCTGCAACATCCAGGTTATTACAAACTCCGGCAGTCGTGGCCAGTGTAACTGTATGTCCCGCTTGTATCCATACATTTTTTGCAGCGGTTGGTATTGCCACCGCAGTTGTAGCACCTGACCAGGTACCTGCACTTACGCAAACTACCCAGCTACTGGCAGTATTCCACGTGCCCCCATTTGTAGAACCATAGTCGCCAATGGCCTGAGCTGTAAGATTGTTATGGACTACAGTAAAAAATAATAAAAAAGAAAGCGCCATAGCCTTGGGTAATCTATGGTTTAAATTGAACAGCTTTTTTAAAAGCTTGTTGTCAAAATAATTGCCTGCGAAAATCGTTGTTGTTGCAGTCGTTGCGAACAAAGAAAGTATAAAACTTTTCATATGGCCTCTTTAAATAATTAAAATATAAAAATGGAATTAGCGTTAAGACTATATCCATAATTTGATTGTATTAATAACTAACAGCAGTTTTTTAATAAAACCTAATATTGTTTTGATTTTATAATCACTTATAAAATCATTTTCTTACTGTCTATTTCTGAAGATTACTAATTCCTTTTAAATAATGTGCAGGAGTGGCAAGCAATCTTCTATCTGTATCCCTTTCGTTAGTTCTTACAACTTTGAGGGTTTTTAAAATATTGGCTTGAACTATGCGCCTACTGGCAAAGAGTTTTATTAAACATTTAAAATTCTTGTTTTCTAAGCGGGAATAAAACTACCTGGGTTTAGCTTATTAAAGAGTTAATCACTGCTATTTATTTAGGCAAACGTTTGCAGGCTCTGCTTATCCAGCGGTCTTTCTGTAATAAAAATTAATTCTTTCCACTTCAATAGAAAGTTGACTAATGCTCTTTTTATCAAAAGAGAGTTTCTATCTAACCTTGAATATGACTATGGTATATATACAATCGCAACTACCTGTACGCTAAAAGAGCAGCTGGTTAGTGCTGCTCTTAGGTTTGAGAATATTTGTTGTTTGCTATCAGTTATTAAAAGTCTTCAAAGTTTTTACAAAGTCTCCTGTTCTTACTGTAATAAAATATACACCAGTAGAAAAGGCCGGTAACCGGGTAGATACACTCTTACCTGATGGCATTTGAAGCGTGTTAGCAAACACCGTGTTGCCTATACTATTGTAAACGCTTACACTCACTTTTGCATTTTCTGTGCCACCGGATATAGTAAGCAGATCGCCCAGTTTTGTTACTTTTATTTCATTACTTTCTATAGTTGCTGAAACAATTTTTGATATAGCTGACTTGCCGCTGACTTCTATTGACTTCAGCCTGTAATAATTAATACCGTTAAATGGCTGCCTATCAACCAGTTCATATTCAGAAGCTTTACCATTAGCTTTTACAGTTCCCAACGGAGCCCACTCTCTTGTGTTAGCGCTTTTTTCTACCTGGAATTCCTTTGCATTTATTTCTGCAGCAGTATTCCATGTCAATAACACATTTTTACCGGAAACTTTTGCATCAAACTTCGTAAGGTTTACTGACAACGGACTTTTCAAAATATAGAAAACCATTTCCACCTGCTGTGCTGTCTGAATCTGTTGTCCCGGCAAAGGAGCCGTAGCACTGCCAACCGTTCTTGCAGCCAGGCCTGCATCCCGACCCCACTGCCATGCTACAACAGTTACCCTCACAGGAAAGGCAGTACCTGGTGGTATCGCAGTTACATTCAGCGTGCTGCCATCCAGTTCCACAGGCCCTTCTTTTACAAAGTATTGCACAGGCATTCCAATGTCTGATGTTGCGCTAAGTGTAACCGAGTTAGTTGTACCATACACAACATCTGACTGTTGCGGAAAACTGATTGTCTGCGCAGCTCCGCTTGTATTTTGGACTGCAATACCCATTTCAGCTTGCAAGGCAGAGGCTTTATAAGTAGCATCGCCGGGATGTGCCAGCGCAAATATGGTTGTGTTGTTATAGTTAGTATAGCCTGAACCCAGGCCTCTTTCCATCATCATCCTGAAAGTGGTAATGCCGGTTGAAGGGTCTGTACGCAGTTTTGCAATAGGGCCTATTTCCCTGCTGATAACTGACAGTGTTGTATCGGCAGGAGAACCCACAGCTGCACCCACTGTTCCATTAGTGACCACTCCTGTTGTCGGGTCTGTAGTGCTCATCCACCCAACGCAACGGCCGCTTGCTGCGGGAATTGTATCCAGGAAAGAAGAACCTAATTCAAAATCCAGGCTATCATTTAATGGATAAAAGTTGAGATGTACCTGCACATGGTTATTGTTCTGAGGCACTTGCGGACCTACCACTCCTGCAACAGTGCCTTGATTATAAGCAAGCAGTGTAGGGGTCTTCCGGAAATAAAGCGCTTCAAAATCTTCTATTCTTGTTGCCATGTCTTCATCAAAACTCCAGAATGCCTGCTTTGTAACACCTGTGTAAGAAGCGACAGGGGCACGCGGATATCTTGGAGGCATATTCTTGATCCATTTATCAGTAAGCCATCCTGTAGCTACCGGGTCTATCGGGTTTAAAACCGCCAATGAACTACTTGTTGCATCAGTGGCAATGCGATAAGCGGCAGCCTTTTTAATATAATAAGCTATAAAGTTTGTTTTGCGTTGCGAAGTGGCGAAATGATATTCACCTGAGCAGGGAAGAAACGTCATAGGCGTATGAGGATTCGTATCACGCCTGTTATATACCTGGTTCCAGTTACTGTTTGCATCCCCCGCACCTTCATATTCCCCGATAGTTGTGAGCGATGGAACATAATCCACTCTTCTGCCGCACCAGTTATTTGGTGCAAAAGTGTTGTTGAAATCGTAAGCAAAAATGCCACTTACAGATACGTCGCAAAGTGTTCTTTCAGGACTCCATGCTGCAAACTGGTGAGGAAAGTTTGCAGTGGCGGAGTGCCCCATCGGCACTATTGGAACATACTTCAATTCCATATAACCGCTTTGGTTAGCAAGATCAATCATTATCTGGGTAAATATTTCGCCGGCACCGTTTTGGAAGTTAAATAACTGATCGAAAGCCGGTGATACCCAGATAATACCAATATTGACCGAAGCCAAAGAATCTCGAAATTGCTGGTTTTCTATGATAGAAAACTCTTCCATATTATTTTGCGCAAATACCATTGCCCGAACACTGGTTGCCGCAGGCGGTATCCACATAAAAGCAGTGGAAGGCCCAAAGCTGCTAAGCCCACCTTGCACAGGCACCGAAAATTGCCATACCTGCCCGGGCTTATCTACCTGCGCAATGCTTTTAAATGCTGTGCAAATGCTTAATAATAAAACACCGCAACACAATAAGCATTTGGTAGAAATTGATTTTATTTTCATGATAATTTCTTTATAATTTTTTATTTAGCCTTTGGCAAAATGTCGGGGCTTAGTCTTGTAACTTGCTACTAATATCTTGCTACTATTAGTGGCATATCAACGGCGCCGCAGTATTATTTAGCGTGAATAAATAAGGTGGCATAAACGCTGAAACCTGATTAGCGTTCAATTGGTAAGTGGTGCCCAGCACCCCGCTAATAGGAATGATATTGTTCAGATAAGTAAGTAAAGCCCATTTAGACGAAATACCATTGTACACATAAAGGTCAGTAGCAATGAATGGCGAATATGATGAATTTGCATCTCCGGGTTCAAAGCCGAACTTTATAAACGTACCATAAGGTACAGATCTTGAAGGCATTACTTTCCACGTTCTGTTTAGCGCATAGTTAGGAGAAAAGGATGTGAAAGGATAAGGCTGGCCAGCCATTACACTAACACTATACACATCAGAAGCATTGCTGGCGTTGGTGCCAATAGCCACCGGATTACCTTTTAGGTTTGCATAATCACCATTTGAAGGAGGAACTGCAATATTTAAAGATTTTGTCTGAGCGCCAGACCCGCATAGTTTTTTATAGATAGAGTTTGCGCCGTTCATCACTACCCATACAAGCCCACCATAAGTGCTTTGTGAAAAGTTAAGCACCGGAGTGCCTGTGTACGCCCCATTGCTTCCGCTTAATGTCACACTTGTCACGCTGTTACCTGTTAAAACAGCGGTAGCTGTAAGTCCGCTTCCACCGGTAACGCCAGTTACGGTAACTGTTGGTGCCGACGTATAATAACCGCCATTAGAAATGTTTACGGTAGCGCCGGCAGTTGTATTTACCTGCGCCAATGATACCGATCCGGAAGCGTTACGGGCAAGTCCGAAACTATTGGATCTTGAGAGTGAAGCACCTGACGCATCTAAAATGCCGCCATCTTCTATATTTACATACACTGCCTGTGCTGATTGCAGCTTGCTGATATTGAAATCACCGGCAACTGTGACCTTTCCGGCTGCGCCAATGTTCAGTTTAACAAGCTGTGTGGCCGAAGCTGCATTGGCAGTGGATGATATGTAAACACTGCCGCCTTTAAGGTCAATTGTTCCCTGTATGTCATAAATAAGATTGCCCTGCTGTGCTGCGTAAGTGCCAACGGTAGTGGAAAATACTGTGCCATGAAGACAGCTTTTATCATTAAGAAATGAAACAGTTTTACCTGCATTCACCACTAATGTCCTGTTACCTGAACTGGCTACATCTGCAACATCTAACAGTGACAGCGCAGTCCTTGTTGAGCTTGCTGTTGAATACCTGAACTGAACATCTTTATCTATAACAACAGATAGATTGTTACTGCCTGCAACTGCATACAAACTGCCTATGCCGGTAGTGCCTGAACCAAGTAAAGAAAAAGAATTACAGTTATTGGCAATAGCCAAAGATACCCCATCGCCGCCTGCAGTAACAGGGCTGCCGTTGGCACATCCGAAAGTGCCGTTGTTACGAATGACAGAAGTTGGTTTACCCACGGATAAAATTATAGGCGCCGATGTATAAGCATTCACGCTTGACTGCAATGTGGCTCCGCTTTCTATTGTCAGCGTACCAACACCAGCCTGTGAATTAATAGTAACAGTGTTACCAGTCTTTATGGTAACGGTACTGCTGACAGTCGGAGTGGTCACCGTAGTACCCCATGAAGAGCTTGCATTATCAAAAAGCTCCCACGTAGTAGCATCACTCCACATACCTGAACCTGCAGAGCGGTAATTATCACTGAAAGTGCTGCTGCCGCCGCCTACATATACTGCACCCGGTCCGGGATTAGCAATAGTAAAAGGAGAGAATGATGAAATACCTGTAAATGTTGCTGATTTGTAACCGCCTGCTCCCGCCCCCGGTATTGTCGGACCACTGCCTACATACTCCCAGTCTGTTGCATTTTTATGAATCAGCGCCACATCAGCACCACTGTTATCAAAACCTGTGTTGGCATCTGTAGTTCCCAGGTAGTCTAAAGTGACGGTTGTTGCAGATGGGGCGGTTGCTGTTATATTCCATGTTCTGCCGATTGTTTTTGCTGGATCAAGCGTTCCCCCGATTGTTGTTAAGACCGGTATGTTTCCGTCAGCCACATTCACATAAAAATCGGTGGTATTGGTAGGCGTCAGTGTAACAGGGTTGTAAGAAGTTGTTGTTCCGATAGGTAATGAATAGGCTGCACCTGCAATGGCAGTGTATTTTACCACACCTGTACCTGTAGTGGCAATGTATGATGTTACAGGTGAACCGGCGGTAATGTCTGCACCCGGCCACATGGTCAGATTATTATTGGCTAATGTCAATTTACCGCTGCTTAAAGTCAGCGATCCATTTACCGTAGGTGCTATTGCAAGTGTAACACCGGCTGCATTGTTAATAGTTAAGTTATTGATAGAAGAAGGACCATGCAAGGTTTGTGCAGCAGTGCCGTTAAATAACACGCTGCAGTTGCTTGCGTTAGAGTAGTCCGATAAATTGTCGGTTGTAAGTGTTAATAATCCTGAAACGGCAGGTGAAGCTGTAACCCCTGCAGTATTATTAATAGTAAGATTAGTTGTGTTGCCGATAGTTACGGTTTGTGCAGTTGTACCATTACAAACGATAGTGCCACCCGATGAGCCGATATTGCCTGCACCTGTGGTATTGCCTTTTAGCGTTATAGCATTAGCTCCATTGAAAGTAACCGCACCACTTAGCGCAAGGTCGCCATTTACAAAAAAATCAGCACCTGATACAATAGTGACTGCACTGGTATTTGTAAAGCCTACATGATGGTTATTTGCTGTAAGCAAAGAATTAGAAATAGCAGAACTCTGCGCAAAACTGGCATCGTAAGACGTGCCTGAGTATGAAATGGTTCCGCCAGTCGCCACGTTAACTGCAATGGTTTGCGTTGGCTGTAACTTAGATACATAAATAGCGGAGCCACATTTTAAAACACCGGTTGGACCTACGTTTACAGTCAGGTGATTGGTAGTTCCCCTGTCACCTGCTTCAGTGCTGGCAGCCGTTGCAAGATTTATTGACCCGGCACTTACATCCAGCGTACCGTTAATGTTGTAAATATTATTCGTTTCCGGCCCTGTAGCAAACGTATTATTATAATGAAATGCGGCGGCATTAATTGTAACCGTTTTACCGGCATTAATGGTTAGCGTCCTGGTATCGCCTGCGGTGGCATCAGCACCCCAGGGTTGCAGGGAAAGCGCTGAATTACCATCAGCCCTGTTAAAGGTAATGTCCTGGTCTATTATGATGTTGGTAAGCGGAGAATACCTGTCTGCTGCCAAAGCAAAAGGATAACTTTGCCCGGAACCTGTAAATGTCAAAGCGCAATTATCATATACAGTCAGGTTGAGACCCTTGCCGGGAGTTATGCTTGGATAGCCGAATGAACCGTTATTAGTCACAGTCATTGACTTGCCTTGTATAAAAAGTCTATAGGCAGCTGTTGCGGAAGTTACGAAAGAACCGCCTGCGGCAATAGTGATAGCTGTTGGCACTGCTGCAGTTCCCGTAGATCCGCAATAAGTATTGGCCCCGGTGATAATTGAGCCGGTACTGGCAACATCTACATTACCATTTACAGTGAAAATAATGGAACTGGTCAGACTGCCTGCAACACTAAGGTTTTTACAAACACCTGCGGTGGCAGCAATACTGACAGCGTGGCCAGCCAATATCCATACATTATTAGTAGCGGCCGGCGGAGTTGCTGTTGTGGTTGCCCCGGCCCATGTACCTGGTGTGGTACAGATATTCCAGGTACCCGTGTTCCAGTCCATCGCACCCGAAGAACCGTAGTCGCCAACGGCCTGGGCTGACAGCATGTTCACCTGAAAGAGGCTCCAGATAAGAATAATGGCTTTTAAACCATTCATAAAATATTTATTTTTCATTATCGACAATTATTCACTAATTAGAAATATATAGAAGAACCTTCTTTATGGCTATACAACAGCAAAGCCACCATGAATGATTCCAAGGTGATTTGTTATTTTATAAATGAAAGTATTGGGCGTAATTCCTTTCTTTCGGCACGGCTGTGATGAAGGAAAAGGTGGAGAAAGTGTATGGCAAGTTTCATACTTGTATGTTTGAATCGTTAAAGAGATATAATCTATTCCATATTAAAAGTAGATACAATTGCCTGCGGGCTTCTGCAAATAGCGGATTTTATTTGTGCAAACGTTTGCTAAAGGTTATTTTCAAAGGCATAAACTTATTAATGTAAACTTCAATAATTTAGTCTGCTTATTCTTATTATTATGAATTTATGAAACTATATATGTTTCATCGCTTTATTGCTAAGTCAATGTGAAATTGGTCAATAACAAAAGCAATTGGAGGCTGGAATATTCCCGATAAAATCTTTGAGTATCAGCTGTATTTTCCCAAAACCAACTGGCAAACATTATTTATTATGCCCGTACAGCAGAAGCGCTTTCTGACAAGCCATAATTAAATTACTAATTTAAAATTCAATAAAGGTCATCTTCATTTACAAACAAATGCTTTATGGTTGGAATATTCTAAAATCGTACAAAATAGTTGCGTCTGTTATTTATATATGCTAATACTATTCAGTTTAAAAGCTTTGCCGGTTCCAGATATTTTTATACGCATATTTTGTACACCTTGTTCCAGAAGTATATTTTTCCCTGCAATAAAATCTTTCCAGTTGTTGTCACTGATTTTATCTGAAGGAATTTCAACTTCACCTGTTTTATCAACACCGATGAAACTGACATTGATTTTTCCTCCGGCTTTACCAGTCGAAGCATAACGAACGGCGATGTTATACTTATCTTTTTTAGGAATGTAAACCGTGTATGATAACCATTCCCCCGCTTCAAGGTCTGTGAGGTTATAGCCTCCTTCTGAGCAAGTTTCAATATCCACATTCTCTTTAATTCTGTATTGCTTTTTTGAATTGCCAGTAGTAAGATCATGGTAAGATTTGCCCTCCCCGTTTCCCGGATAGTAGTCAAAATTTTCAGCTTCTATTTTACCGGGCAGTACGTTCATTGCAAATGAAACTTTGCCATTATTGAATGAACATGGATCACCTGCACAGAATGGTGCACGTCTGAAGGTTAAGCCGCCCCAGCCTGAACAATCCAGTTTATAGCCCGACCCTTCCGGGCCAACCTCTTTAATAGCTTCATCTCTTGCCCTGGTTGTCCATAGGGCAGAGTCTTCCCTCATTCCGACTCTTTGTATGTAGTGCGCCAGGATCATCTCCCACAGCGGATGAAGCTGGTAAGTGCCCCTTGCTATTGTGCTGGCTTTTATTGATTTCCACCTGCCGGTCCTATCGCTTTGCTGATAAAACTCAAATGGTGGCAACGGTTCCCATGATTTCTTTTGGTCGGGATAGGAATTTCTAAATGAGACATTGTATTTGAGTGTGTATTCTGATCCTTTCAAAATGCGGTTATTTGCCAGGCCGTATATATCCTCACCCTGGTTCCACGCCATTTCTGCCATCTCAGCACAGAACCCTATTCCCAACTGGGCATGAGCCTGGTCACGGCTTGTTTCTTCACACTGACCATTGTCCCATAAATAGTTTGCAAGCACTCCATCATAACCATAGTCGTATGGAATGGCTGGTTTTGCAGGCATCTTATAATTGTATTCCTCAAAAAATTCTTCTGCTTTCTTAAATGTATTTTCCGGCGGGCCAGCTGCATAAGCAAAGTCATCGGGGCGGTGAGGCTCTCCTTTAAAATAGCGGGAAGCCCTGTCGTACATAGTATCATTATCCAGGAAAATACCCATAGCCATCATGGCTTTTTGCGCAGCAAGGTCCTGGTTGCCATGCCTGGCAGGATCACCGTTAAATATGCGCCAATAAAACGTGACGTTATCATTTTTTATATCATCAAACGGTACTTCCTTAGTGGAATAACCCGGATAAACCAGCATTGATTTAAAACGGCTGACATCGGCATCGGCCCACCCTGCATTGGAATGCTTTATTATTTCAGCAGCATTGATGAGTGGTGAAGCATAAATGCCCGCTGACAGCGGCTCCGTGCCGCCACCATGAAAATTGGTCAGGTAACTCCATATATTCAAAATCTCAATTGCCTTTTTTGCGTGACGCTTATCACCTGTTATAGACCACATCAGCGTATTAAGGTACGCAGCCCGTGCATCTGATTCGTATTCATTGCAATGCTCACAGGGATTTTCACGTGACAGGCTGGTCCATGTTGAATCACCACGCACTTCATAATCATAGTCTGCTTTAGGATCATTCTTTAAATTTTTGAAGGAAGATTTCCATGGGTCAAGACCGGACTGAACCATATATTTCATACGGTCAAGGTCCGACTGCTTATGCCAGATGCCGGGATGTACAAAAGTTCTTTGCCCTGAAGAAAAGAAAGGAAAAATAATTGCGGAAGCCAATAAAAATATTAGCAGCTTGATTTTATGCTTCATTAGCAGGAATTTAATTTTGATAAACAGGGTTCCCTGCATTTCAGAAATAAAAAAATCCCTTTTCAATTTTAAAAGGGATTTTTTAATTTACGATGAGATTTAGGAAATGACTATTTAAAATGAGTGATCATACTTTATCTGGCCGCGTACTTCACCACCGGGATTATTCACGGTAAGTATGGTATAATACCATCGCCCATTTTTCATCTCCTCCAGCTCAGTGTCTGTAAGCCGGCTGAGGCTCCAGATAGCACCAGTTGCAGAATCAGATGTAGCCTTCCTTGTTAAAGATGTAGTGGTAAACATATTCCTGGATGTAAGACTTATTTCTCCCGGTTCAGCTGAAATATAGAAATTTGCAGTGGTTACCAATGAAGATAAAGTGTCCCAATTGAGTCTGTAATTAAAAATTTTTGAATTAACATCATACACTCCGTAGAACTGGGAATTGCCCGGTAAAGTATCAGGAAGCGCCGGGGTCACCTGGCTTACTGAACCATTTCCTGTAAAGACAAGGTAGCCCTTATTGACATAGTCAGATTCAAAAACATTTTTCTTGCATCCCGTAATCATAATCAGTATTCCAACGATGCATGTAATATAGAAAACAACTTTTTTCATACTATAAAATTTTGCGTTAGCAAACACATCTTCAATTGAATATTTAAAATTAAGGTGTAACAGTTATAACAACCTGTTTTACAACCTGCATCGCATTGTCTGAGTTCTGATTTTTAGCTACAAACGAAGCAGTGTAAGTCCCCGGTTGTCTATAAGGAGCAGTCATTTTATAGGTAGTAACCGGGTTGTCAACCATCCCTTTTATTTTCAAGCCCGCATCAGCAGGTCTAAGTGTAAGGTCAAAAGGACGGGAAATAGCCCAGTCATCGTTGGCAGCGCTATTGACCGCAGGTGCATTGAAAGTAAGATTGGTACTGCTGTAAGACCAGATATTTACATCGTTCAAAATACTTTTTGCAGTGAAGCCGCCGGTTGATATTGGGAAAGTTGTCCCGTTTTCTCCACCAGCTAATGCATAAGCTGTATCGCTGAAATAATTTTTAAGACTAAACGAAGGCACTACCCATTTACGTGCCTGGTGGTCAGAACGGGTAGAATCAGCAACATACCTGAAGGCGATATACATTGGTTTACTCTCAATTTTTAAGTCTTCAAGATGTACGCTTCCCGATGGCACATTTGTAGCGTCAATTGCAAAAAAAGCACGTGTTGAAATATCTGTCCATTGCGCAGCGCTGATACTGGCCACATCCATAATTCCGTTGAAATCGGCAGATACCAACACCGACAAATAATTGCTATCTAAAGTTTGTGAATTGGCATTGCTTGCCGTGGTGGTAGTAGAGAAATTAAGGATAGTTGAGTCAGCCGCTTCCTTTGTTACTGATGAGTAACTATACATTTTGCCTGGCTCACCAGAATAAAAAGTTATATAATCAGGATTACCGGTTAAAGTGAAAGTGACTACATCATTTGTTGTAAATGTTGTGCTACCGGTTGCTGTTGCTACGCTGAAATCATCCGGAGATTTAATGTCAACCTTGCTGCATGAAATTGCCAGCATGGCTACAAAGCAAAGCAAAATTATTCTTAACATAAATAGACTTTTAATGGTGTTGATTTAATAACCCGTGTTTTGAGTTATATTTTTATTCAGGTCAATTTCATGTTGCGGTACTGGCCAGAACATGTCTTTGAATGAAACATTTTTTGCAGGCTCAAGTGGTGCTATTTCCGGCGTGCCGGTAAATTCAAGATTAATCTTGTGAATTTCAGGATAGTCCGGGTTAGTACCATTGATATCAAGCGCCATACTTTTGATGGTAGGGATGAGTATTCCCCAGCGTTTCAGGTCAGCCTGGCGCAGCGCTTCAAAACACAATTCCCGGGAACGTTCTTTCTGAATAGCTTTCCGGAAATCATCCTGTGAAAGTCCTGAAGGTAAATCAACAACAGGAACAGCTGACAAAGTAACTGTAGCAGATGCCGGAATACCTGCGTAAGTAAATACAGCACCGGTTATAGCTGCATTAGAAGCACCCGATGAATTAGTTGGAGCGGCTGTAGCAACACCTGCTGCAGTAACAGTGTATAATCTGCCATTAGGTGCCACCACCTGTGCGCCAATACGGTTATAGTCAACTCCTGTAGCCCATGCAGTATCCAGAAAAGTAATAGTAGGAGCAGAAGTAAATCCGCTGCCCTGCCCTGTCAATAAAATACTAACTGTTTTATTAGAGGGAGAATAAACTACATTGAATGAAAAACCGCTACCTCCGCCATCTGTATATGTAAAAGGAGGAGGAGCGTTGTAGCCTGTTCCCGTTGCTGTCATTAAATCAATTTTTTCAACTATCGGTGATGCAGAAATAGATCTTCTTCTTACCTGGTTTATGGCATTGTAAGCTACAGCCGTCGGCCCGTTTACTTCATTCTCGGCTTCCGCCAGCATAAGCAGAACATCGGCATACCTTAGAATTGGAAAGTTGGTAGATGAAGCTCTTTGCATGGACCTGCTTGCTGCCGGCTCATATTCTCTTCTCCATTTTGCCGGTCCTCTTTGCCATTGGCCGGTATTTCCATATACAATAGGTGTCTTAGTGCCTGCACCGGCAATGGAATAATTAGCAGTATTAGTTATTAATGAATTATTTCCTGCAGCAGAAGCTGTAGTGTAAGTATAATTACTAAAATTCCAGTTCCGCCTAAAATCACCAGCTTCATAGCTCACGTATAAGCGTGGATGCGCTTTGAAAAAACCTTCAACGTAACCACTGTCATATACCGGACTTGCGGCAGTACCCAGGTTGCCTAATGCAACACCAGCATACACACCAATGCCACCGGCAGAAGATACAGTGCCAGTACCAAGCTGGTTAAACCCTATTTCAAACATATTTTCTGCATTGTATTTATTTTGTGCTTCGTCTATAAATACCCGGGCATAATCTGGCATTAAAGAATGTTCACCGGAATTAACAACCTTTTGCGCCCATGCAAGGGCATCAGCATAGCGGCGGGTATCATTTACCGGCTGGCCGGCAGCATACAGGCAAACCCTTGCCAGCATACCCTGTACAGCAGTTCTTGTAACCCTGTCGGTATAATGCAGGGTGGTATAAGTCTGATCCTGAAGCAATGTGTCTGCCTGCGTCATATCTGTAATTACCTGGTCATATACAGTTTTTACAGGCGTACGAACAGTTTGGCTAAGTAAAGGATCTGTAAGCACATGCGTAAGCAGCGGCACATCACCGTACCATTGCGCCAGCAAAAAATAATAAAACCCCCGAAGGAACAGCGCTTCACCTTTTGCCCGTCTTACAATAGCGGGGTCAACTTTACCGGCAGCAGATACATCTATATAATCAAGCAGTGAGTTTGCATTGTTAATAGCGGTATAACAGCCTCTCCATACATTACCAGTATTACCGGTAGTGTTGTCATTAGCTGCATTATTGAATACGGCGAAAGGGGTTGTAGCATTGTAAAAGTAGCTTTCGTCAGTAGCCGCAGTATAGTAAGCGGTATAATACTGACCATAGTTTACTCCTGATTTAAGCTGCTGATAAATACCTGCCAAAGCAGCTTTGATCTGCGCTTCGGACGTATAGGAAGTTTCAGGTGTAAGATTGCCGGTAGGGTCTATATCAAGCACTTTTTTGCACGAAGCAAATCCGCTGCTGAACAAAATGAAATATAAAATAATTCTTTTCATATAATAGTCATTATTATAATTAAAATGTTATGCTGCCACCAAAGATTATAACTCTAGTTCTTGGATAAGGTGAAAAGTCAAAACCCGGTGTCAGGTAACTATTGCTTGCAAGACCGTTGAAAGTAGATACTTCAGGATCGGTACCTGTGTATTTTGTAAATGTTAGCAGGTTCTGAGCTGATACATAAAAACGGGCATTTTTGATCTTCAGCTTCTTTACAGTTCTTGAAGGCAGGTTGTAGCCAAGCTGCAAAGTTTTCAATCGTATATAAGAACCATCTTCAATTAACCTGGAAGAGTATGCTCTTGTACCTGCAGTAACAGCATTGGCCCTTGGGTATATATTGCCTGGATTCTCAGGTGTCCAGCGATTTATATAGGTAGCAAACTGGTTATTGTTAATATTACCCTGGTTGGCATCAGCAGATGTACCGCTTTGCGGGGCGCTGGTTCCTCCTTCCATTTTCATTCGGTTCGCATTTAATAAGTCATTGCCATAGCTCCACTGAAAGAAAATGTTGAAGTCGAAATTTTTGTAAGTAAAATTATTAGTAATTCCACCAAAGTGCAGCGGGTAAGGATTGCCTATAACTGTATAATCGCCATCATTAAGCACCCCATCTCCATTTAAATCCTTCACTTTCAGGTCTCCCGGCTGTACGGCAAATGCCGGGTTAGTATTAGGGCTGTTTATATCATTGCGCTGGGTTCCATAATAAGGCACTCCCTCTTTCAATACATACAGAAACCCGTTGGCTCCATTAGGTATTTTATAAAAATCATTAACCTGGTAAATACCATCTGCCACATAACCATAAAACTGCGCAACAGGATAGCCTACTTTTGTAATATAGTTTGCTATATCACTTACGCTTGCATCAAATGCTCTTGCAGTTCCGAATGCATCCTGGCCTGAGGATAAGGAGAGTACCCTGTTTCTGTTAAACGATATATTAAAGCTGGTTGTCCACGAAAATTTTGATCTCTTTATGTTAGTAGTGCTAAGGGTAAATTCAAGACCTTCATTACTAACTTTTCCCACATTTTCAAAGGCATTGGTATAACCACTGCTCCAGGGAATGCTGGCATATAATAACAGGTTTTTGGTTATCTTTTTATAGTAGTCAACTTCCAGGCTCACCTTGTTTTTAAACATGGAGAGTTCCAAACCTACATCACTTTGCAGACCGGTTTCCCATTTAAGCTTGGGGTTAGCAATTTGCGAGGTAACAATATTATAAACTGTTGCATTGTTGAAAGAATAGATGCTGCCACTAAAATTGCTGGTGTTTGCATTGAGCAGTGATAAGTAGGCAAAATCACTTACACGATTATTACCGGTGGCTCCGTAACTTACCCTGATGGCAGCATCATCTATAAACTTCAATCCACTCATGAAGCGTTCATTGCCAAATTTCCATTTGAAGGCACCTGAGGGGAAATAACCCCACCTGTTGTCGGGATGAAATTTAGATGTACCGTCTGCCCGGAATGAAAAAGTAAAAAGATAGTTTTTATAGTAAGTGTAATTAAAGCGTGCCAGGTAAGAAAGCATACCATATTTGCTGGAACCGGAAGTAACTGAATAAGGTTTGCCCTGTCCTATTCCTTTAATACCTAATGACTCGCTTGGTAAGTTTGAAGCAGCAAATCCATAAGATTCAGTATTATAAACCTGGTTGGTAAAGCCGGCTACTGCATTGAGTACATTATTGCTGTTGAACTGCTTACTATAACTCAGGGTATTTTCATTTAAAAAACTTGTTGACCTGGAGTTATTGGTGCTTGCATTAACACCGTATTCATTTATGACCCCGCTGGAGGTAAGCGGGCTGCCTGAGCTTGTATTGGACCCATTAAAAGTTTCATTAGAGTTATTGATGATGGTAATGCCTGCAGTGGTTCTGAATGTAAATACCTTACTCAATTTATATTGTAAATATGAATTGGCTATTACTGTGTTATTATACCTGTTCACAACCTGGTTTGAGGCTTGCAGATACGGATTTACCCTTCCATTCAACACCCCACCTTCGTCTGGATTGTTATCAAGCAACTGGCTATTAATAAAATCCGAATATTCATCGAAAGGCGAATTGCTTCCTAGTACCGGCCTGTATGACCATAGGTTGGCCATAAAATTCCAGTTAGAATTACTTACGACCTGGCCGATAGGAGTATTTTGTGTAGAAGGTGTCTGGCCATAAGATTTACTGTAAGAATAGTTTGCATTAATGCCGACTTTAAACTTATCTGATACATCCTGATCCAATGTAATACGGGCCTGGTATCTTTTAAACCCGCTGTTTATAATCAATCCTGCCTGGTCGCCGTATGACCCGGAAACTGTATAAGCAGTTTTGTTCATTTTAGCCGAAAGTGCTATGTTATGATTTTGATAGCCAGGGGCATCGTTAAATAATTGATCCTGCCAGTCTATCCCTTTTACATTCTTATAATCTTCAAGCGTTTTGCCATTCGTAAAATAATACTTATTGGCATAATAAGGATTAATGTCATTCTGAAGTCTTACAAACTCATAAGGACTCATCAACTCCATCGTTCTTATTGGTTTTTGAACTCCATAAAAAGCTGTGTATGTTATAACAGGAGAAGGTGATTTACCTCTTTTTGTTGTTATCAAAATGACGCCGTTTGATCCCCTTGCTCCATAAATTGCCGTCGAGGAAGCATCCTTCAAAACTTCAATAGATTCTATTTCAGCAGGATTCAAAGAATTAAAATTTGCTTCTTCCTGCGGGAAACCGTCAATAACATATAAAGGGCCGGCAGACTGTGTTACTGAACCAACGCCACGTATAACAATCTCTGCATTTGAGCCTGGCTGACCGTCTGGCGATACTACCTGCACTCCGGCAATACGACCTGCAAGCGCATCGTCAATTGATTTAACAGGAGCTTTTTGCAGATCTTCAATATTAACCCGTCCAACTGACCCGGTAAGATCTTTTCTTTTTACGGTGCCATAACCAATCACTACGACATCCTGTAAGCGGTTAGGGTCCTGTGCCATAGTGATGTCTATATTTTTAGCATTGCCTACCACTTTTTGCTGAGCTATCATACCCACAAACGTAAATACCAGCGTACTTTTACCGGAAGGCACTTTAATAATGTACTTGCCCGCAGCATTGGTTACAACTGCTGTGGTAGTTCCTTTTACAGAAACGGAAACGTCCGGTAGCACTTCACCGGATGTATTTTTTACCACACCGGTGATGGTGACAGCTTTAGCAGCATCCTGACCAAAAACAACTAATGAAGAAAATAACATTACTACGGACAGGCACATGATTAGCAGCAGGCCCAGGAAACTTTTATTTGAAAAATTGAATCTATCAATCATTTCTCTTTTCCTTTTTTTAAAATTTTTTATCATAAAGGTCAGTTAGCATATTTAATTTTTTAAAGCCATATACCCTTTTCATTTACTGAAAATGAAAGGATGATCAGAATCATCAAGGTAATTATTGAATTGAATAATTGAACAGCGGATTATAGTGAACCCGGGCTTATGGTATCAGTGGAGAAAATCTATTGTACATAGCAATCGTTTTAAATGAAAAAGTGGTAGCAATATGAAATAACAAGATAAAAATAACGTAAAGCCTACCTACTCAAACCCATTAGCTACTTATTTATTTAGGCAAACGTTTGCTTTACCATCCCTAATATTCACTATCAATAATAAAATAAGAAGAAGCTATATGTCAGCCAGGGTTTATTTTATATCCCAATACACAACATACCGCTCCCTATGTATATCATAAAGCGGTTTTAATACGATACCTTCTTTTATAGTTTTAAAGGTCAGCTTTTCGCCTGCTACAACTTTTATATCATCAGTAAAGTTAGGTGTGTTAATGTCAAGACTTTTTTCAAGATCAGGCGGAACGTTGTAGTTGTAAGTATAATAATCGTTATAAAGCTTAGGGTTTGAATATGGTTCAGATCCTGTAAATCCTTCGTTTCCCATAACACCGGCCAGCACAACCGGCCCATAGGCAACGGCTGCTTTTTTTGCATTATCATTGGCAGGCATTAGCTTTAGTTTCATCGCAAAATTCACTTCCATGTGGTCCCCATTTTTCCATTGTTTGTTGATAGCAATATAGCTTCCCGGCTTTTGTTTTATCGTGTATGGTTTATTATTAATTTTTATTGTAACGCCGTCCGTGGCCCACACGGGATAACGAATTTTTAAAATCATTTCCGTAGGCTGTGGCGTTTCGATTGTAAAAACTGATATGCCATTTTCAGGAAATGAAGTTTGCTGCCTGATCTTTATATTCTTTTGCTTCCAGTCAAGTTCTGAAGCAATAAAAAGATTTACAAAAAGTTCATTGTCTGTATGATAATAGATGGCTTCTCCATACTTTGCCTGGTTCTCAAAACCGCTGCCAACGCAGCACCAGAAAGAGCTGTCAGGTGTACTATAAACCTTATGCGCACCGGCCTGCATAGGTAGAAAATAAGCGATCATACCTGTAGCCGGGTCCTGTTGTCCAAGTATATGATTAAATAACGCTTTCTCATAATAATCAGCATACTTTACATCTCCTGTATGAGAAAATAAATGCCGGGTAAGCTTCAGCATATTATATACGTTACAGCTTTCGCCGGTATAGCCGGTCAAATGTTCCGACTGGTCATCCGGCTTAAAAAATTTCTCTTTATCGCTATTACTGCCAGTAGCAAATGAATGATGCTCTACCACAGTTCTCCAGAAGAAAGCAGCGATAGAATCTCCTGACCCTTTTCCTTCTATTTCATAATCTCTTGAAAGTCCTATCAATTTTGGGATGTAAGTGTTAGCATGTTTCTTCTCCAATATATCTTTCCCCTCTTTCAGCGGGTCAAGCATTTCATTATGATAAAAAAATTCTGCTAACCATTTATCCTTTTGATTACCAGTAATAGCATACAAATTATAGAATGATTCATTAATACCTCCAAACTCATTTCGAAGCATGAGTGTGCGCTGCTCCGGCGTTACAGTCTGTAGTTTGTTATAAGCCCAACTTGCCATCCCCTTGCTTATATCAAGTGCCTGAATATTATTGCAGTATAGGTATTGGTCCATCAGCCCGGAGAAAATTTTATGCAGCGTGTACCATGGTGCCCATACTTTTTTACCTGCCATATTCCGGTTTATAAGCTCCTGGGGAAATGCGCTTAAATAACCATCCTGGTTAAGCGCTTTCTGCACTTCAACTAAGCCTGCAACAAGACTGTCTGCTTTTATCCTGTACTTATCCTCACCTGTTGATGCATACATAAGCGCAAGGCCGGACAGTATATGGCCTGTAGAATGTCCCCGTAATTCACAATCAAGCGATTCCCAGCCGCCCAATTTTTTTATATCAAAATAGCCCCCTTCATTGGCATCAAAAATTCCGGCATTGTTACGAAAACTATGCAGCAGGCGTTTTGTATCTATTGATAAAAGCCAGCCCTGTTCCCGTTCCATATTTTCTTTGAACCGTCCGTCCAGAAGTCGCACATCACTTAGATCAAAAGCATAAACTGCCGGCTTAAATTTATCCTCAATTTTAAACTTACCGTAGTGCTGACCAGGGTAATGAGATTGTGCAGGTATTTTGCAGGAATACAAAACACAAATTAGTAGCAATAACCTGATATACTTATACTCCATTTTATATTTATTCATTGCAGAAAATAATTTTCTGACTTTTTTAATGGAAAACAATAGTATTATTTAAAGCTTGCTTTTAACTCATCTACAGAAGCGAAAGTCTTTATCCATGCTACTTCGTAACTCGTTTGATTGGCTGACACCTGCTCTGGTTTATATTGGATGCCTGCTATTTTAAATGACACTCCTTTAAAAGTAGTAGGTTCTGTCTTAGATAGTTCTGTAACATTTTCATCATTACCTCTTTTGAATGGCTTTTTAGAAATGTCTATGTAGTAAATATCAAGTCCATCGGTTGCCGGAATTTTAGTAAATCCGCCCTTCCAGCCCTGGTAAGAGCCCATGTTGGTATCAAATGTAAGCGCTGACTCCTGTGTCTTTTTAAATTTAATAGCCAGGATCGGGTATTTACCGGCATGCAACGTAAGGGGACCTGCACCAATATCTCCACGGTAGCTGCCATCTGGCTGAGCCGCTGGTGTTACTACCAATTTATTGTTTTTTACTTCTGCTGCAGATCCTTTTGTTTTGGCTACCCAGACCTGTGAAGACTTGCCGTCAAATACCTCATTTATTTTGCCATCCTGGCCAAATGAATTACTGAGGGAAAAAAGTATAAACAGTGCAGTGAAAGCAAGTCTATGTAACTTTTGCATACGTTGTTTTATTTTAATTAGTGAGATATTTACGGAGTAAAGTTTGTAGAGTTATAGATTTTCTTACGACAAGCTGAAATGGTAAGGCCGGCAATAGCTTACTATTACAAGAGTGCATTAATATGTGTAGGGAAAGTGACAAGCTATTAATAATCTTTTTAGTGGCAGGCATATTTAGGACAGCCATATCACCAAATAAAATTAGTTTTTATAGCTTAGCGGCTTATGCGTTATAGATTATTTATTAATGCAAACGTTTGCTAAAGTAGCTGTTTGAAGAAATTTAAAGCCAACAAAAAAACAAAAAAGTACATATAAAAATTAATCACTTCAAAATTTGACACTTTGTTTAAATGGCTAAATTTTTTGTTGATTTTTCTTGACGGCTATACTGAAATTGGTGTATAATTTAAGATCTCATACTATTATACGAAATTGGATCTGAAATGTAAAATTAAAAGCTGCAACATTATAAGTTCCAAATAAATTTATTAAATTAATGAATATTAAGACTTAAAATGAAATTTATTTTTAATAAAAAAGCCTCAAACAATTTGAGGCTTAAAAACTTAAAGTTAACAGTGGTGTGGGCCGGGGGCAAATTTCTTTCCTGTAGCTATCTGAAAAGCAAAAGAAGCCTTTTAAGATTAACTGAAAGAGGGTGAGCGGTGAATTGTTTTTGCCATAGTTGTAAAAGCCTGTAAAAATTTGGGGACGACCACAGGGACGACCAGCTATTGAGAAAGCTTGAATGTCCTGTCCCGCAGGGCAGGACATAATCTTACCGTGAATTTTCAAACACTGTCTCGTCTTGTAGGACAGGACAGTCAAACCCTAACTTTCTTCTAATTCTACTTAAGGCTTTTTCTCCCTTGTGGAGTGTTCAAGTAGATTTTCCTGTTTCGAGGTAGGAGGCACCTTCAAGTCAAAAGCCCACTTGGCGAAAAACAAACCGGCAATAAAGCCAATCACCAGTCCTATTCTGATTAACCATACGATGGTCTTCCAAACTATTCTTATTATTGTTGACATCTTATAATTTAAAAAAACAGTGAACTAGCGGACATGCCTCTAATTCGTTTAGTACAACTTCCTCCGACACGTCTACTATGATCAACTTTTTGTCCTGGCTGGCAGCATTCAGCAACTTGTGCCAATGGACATCTTTTCTGAAACTCCAAAAAACAAGAAAAGCGTTTTCTGTTTCAAAGCAACAAGGTTTGTGAGTGTTAGATGAGGGATGCATTCTAAGCCACAATCCTTTTAATAGAAGTATCTCTACCAACAAGTCTTTAGCTTGGACTTCCGACCATTCGCCTTCAGTTCCGGATAAACTTGAAACGATAGCAACAGTTCTCTGAGACTTGTGCAACACGGCTAGAATTTCCGACACGACCGTTTGGTATCTCTTGAACTCGCCACTCCCGATTATAATGATGTTCATTCTCAGGCAACTTTGTGCAAGTAATTTTTCCAGTTCTTTTTGATGTGAAGACTTAAACGCTTGGCAGTATCGAGCTTCGTAACTCTTATGTAACGTAGGAAACTTTTCTCTGTTCTATGGCCTGTGATCTTCATCAAATCAATAGTAGGGAAGCCTTGCAAATAGAAGTTTGTGGCAAATGACCGGCGAGCTGTGTGAGACGAAACACATTCCCACAGCTGCTTTTCAGGCTTATCCAACAACCGACCTTGTTCTGTGTAACCTGCAATTCGCAATACCTCTTTGATATGCTTGTTGAACTTAACATCGCAAAAGGCCACAGGCAATTTGTTTGGGTTATTCTGGTACTTTTCAAAAATTTGGAGAATAACCGGATTGCATGGAATAATTACTTGCTCACCCGTTTTTTGTGTAATTTTTTTGATGAAGTACTCGTCTTCGATCTTGATAATGTTCTCGGGGTGGATTGTTGAATAATCGGAGTAACGGAGACCAACAAAGCAACCAAAAACAAATAAATCTCGTACCCTTTCAAACCGGCTGTCGTTAGTGAAGTCATGATTGAAAAGACGCAGAATTTCATCTTCTGTTAGATACACTGCCTCAATTTCCGTTTCCGGCATGCTGAACTTCCTTTGCCTGAACTGAAGATTACTAGTGTATCCTAAGTCTACCGCTTCATTCATAAAGACCTTCAACGTCTTAATGTATTTAGCAGCGCCATTCTGCCTCATGCCTTTTATCCCTTTTAAGTACTGCACAAACTTGTAGAAAAAGTCGAGAGTAATGGTTTCAAAATCCACTGCATAATTAGCAGAGGATTGGAATTCTAAGAGATGTCTTCTGGTAGTCTTGTAACTCTTTATTGTGGAATGTGCCTTGTCCCTTCCTTTGAATTTGATTTCGCCACTAATAAACCGATCAATCAACTTAAAAAGAGAGGGCTTTTCTTTGTTTGGAATTCCAAAGTGGTTCTTGTTCATAAAAGCCTCTAAACCCGTTCTGATTGCACTTGGTTCTGGTATACCATTCTGAAGCAACTTATGGTATGTTTCCAGGCACAGGCCTTCAAGATTGTCCAGGAGGTCATTGAGATAGAACTTGCCATCGTGAGTTGTAGTAGCGTTGCTCTTTACTCTTTGCTTTTTGGCGTTCCAATCTTCTGGATCAACGGTTTGCTTGAAGGAATACAGTAGCCTTCTCTTAAAATACTTGAATTGTAGGAAAATTAAGGACTGCCTGGTTTTGCTAGGCTTTTTCAAATAAAAGTTAACTTCGCTCATGGGATGATGATACCGGGGTTTAATGTGACCGCTATCATATCCTACACAGTCGAAATCAAAAAGGTCACACCAGTTCCCCTGAAAAATTTTCAAAGGATTTGCCAGTCGACCTTCGGTAGTGCTCTAAAGTCCGCAGAAATATACTTGACATGACAGGCCGTCATATCTAAATTATCCTTTATCCGGACATTTCACCCCCTCAAGTTCTACGCAGTTGCAGTTTCTGTCAATGTAAAAGAAGTTGCCTTCCTCGAAGTGAGCTTTCCCCAAGGTATTGTTGTTATATTTCAAAGGCTCGATCCACCAAAAACTTGTCTTAAGCAACTCCTTGCCTTTATAATCTATTGCGCCCATTACTTTCTGGTTTCTATTGTAAAGCACAATCCAATCATTGGACATGTATCTGACCGAAACGTTTCTATCAAGTGGTAGAATTACTTTACCGGTGGTGTCTATGACCATATCCGCCCAGTTTCTTGTTATTATAGCATATCCATTTTCTGCGACTTTTATTTCATCTCCCCACTCGCCGTCAAAAATCTTCTTACCGCGTCTATTAATTAAGAACGGAATTTTTTTAGTGTACCCATAGTTGACGTTAGTTTTTGCACCACCTTGATAAACTTTCGCTTTAAGCACCGACTCCCATTCTGCAGAATAGATACGAGAAAAGCCACCAAAATAATTAGTTGCATCATTGAAACGAGGTTGTATAATGTATGTTCCGTTTTTGTCAATAAAGCCAAGCTTTCCATTTGACATTACCGGGCAACGTCCATAGGAAAAGCCTCCTGTTTCATCAAACGAAAAGGGCGTAAGCTGTTTTCCTGAGTAAGAAACCGAGGCGTATTTCTTATTTTTCTTCAGGAATGCTCGTCCCTCACTGAAGGTTGTAATGTGGTCGTACTCTGTAGGAATGATAAGCTTTCCAGCGATATCAATCATCCCCACTTTGTTGTTATTTACAACCAGCACGCCTTCCGAACTTGCACTCCAGATTTCATCAAAGGCCGCTTTAGTTATTGTGTCATCTGGAAGCCTGACAATTCCAAATCGTTTACCATCTTGAGTAAACTTAGTGTAGGTCTGATATCCATAGTCCTTAACATTCCTGCTGGCACCATGCCGCCACTCATAGTCCCCTTGCCAATCATCAAAAGAGCGAATTAAAACGGTGTTGTCATTTGCAGCGTTTTGGCTTTGTTCACGAAGGTGCATCCGGGATGACAATTGATCCAAGTCTTGACCGCTCCCCTTGAAATAACAAAGCAGAAGAACGAAGCTGTAAGAAAAGACTACTCTAAAACTTTTTTTCATTGTTGATATTTTGAGTTTGATAAAACATGGTTTGAAAACTTTTACCTCTTGAACCTTAGGGTGATATTCTTGTGGAAGCCCTTTTTGGAAGAAGGCTTGTCTCGGCGCTTCAGATATAGTGGGTATCTCACAAAACAACCTTTTGAAGAGATATCCCCTATCCTCCTCTACTACCCCCTCAAAGTGCAACGCGATAAAAATAAATTCTTTTTTCGATTTGGATACACATGTGATACCAATTTTCTTTTTTCTTCTAGGGATTTTTGATGCATTGAAGAATGCAGCAAGAATTAAAGCTTTTGGAGTGCACCTAAGGAGACTTAGAGAAAACTCGGGTCTAAGCCAGCAGGGGTTGGCTGATGCCGCAGACATTGCCAAAATCACAATTCAAAGAATTGAAAATGCCAAATACGCAACAACCTTAGATATGCTTATTACTTTGTCAAAAGCTTTAAAGATTTCTATAAAAGAGCTAATGGACTTTTAAAATTTAGACGATTACTCCTTCAATATTCATGACTACCGGAAAAGTCAGGGAAATTTTTACAAACGACGCATTTGTTTTAGCCTACTGGCTAAAATTAACTATACAGCAGATGAGCAGATATACAATGTCGGAGGGTACAAAAACTGCAAGTATAAGTAAGTGGCGCTACAGAAGTTTATCAAAGTACACGGCACCAAAAAACTACTTCCATAAATTTCTCACCTGAACGACAACAAACTACAAAACGGATAGCCAAATTATTATGATGGCAACGGCAAACATCCAATTGTTCTTTTTGTATTGTTGGGGGCTGTTCTTTAGCTGCTCCCTGGCATCAGTCATCACTTTTACCGGAATTAACTTGATGGATAAGGCAATGAGCGCCGGTACGATAATTAAGTCATCCAATATGCCTAATACAGGAATGAAATCGGGTATTAAATCAATTGGGCAAAGCAAATAACCGACCATAATGCCGATTAATATTTTTGCAGATGAAGGAGTTCTTTTGTCTTTATAAGCAATTATTAAAACCTGTGCCTCTGACTTTAGTTTTTTTGCCTTGCTTTTCAAATTTGTAAGTAAACTCATTGCTGCTACTCTTTAGTCAATATCATTGGTGTCTGTGCTCTGCATACTCGAGTACACATAAAAAGCTCCTTTGGCGACAATCTTTGTATTTGGCTGTAATTCGTTGAGCAATTTGATTTCAACGTAAGCATTGTGTAAGGCCAGCTATATGCTTTGGTTTTGGATGTTTACTCATTTATGCCAGCCATATGTAAGCTGTTGGCTTTTAATTTTGGTTTCCACTATATATTCCGCCTTTAAAGTAATCCTGATTTTTGTTGGTGACAAATAAAACAACTTCTGCTTCGCTTGTTGTCTTGAACGTTATCTGTTCGCTTTCAAAAATTATGCATTCGGCTTTGGATAAAGAGAATTCATTGTTGACATTGATAGTGCCTTGGAATACATAGAGTATCAAGGTCAGGCTTTCTATATTAGAAACGGGTAATTGGAAGATTTCTGAATTACTTATTTGTATGTCGTAAATATCCGTTTCACTTGTGAATTGAAGCGGTGTTCCAGGTTTACCAGATGCAAAATGCCTCCATTTATTAATACTGTTTTCAGTTTCTAAATCATAGAACAACTTCCGGTTTGTAGTCTTTTGATTGTGGACGTATGAAAATTTGCAAGCCCTCTAATTTGTCTACAATTTGTTCTTCGTGATAAAAAACCTTACCTGCCTTCATCAGCATGAGTTTTTTTCTTGTAATTTTTTCTGTGTTACCTGCACTATCTGTATGAATTACGTTTCCTGTTCTGAAATAGGATAATATTTCATCGTTTACATGTGGATGCATCTTAATGGTAGTTCCACTACCAATATTTGCCTGGTCAATTCGCCCTATGCTACCAATACCTGTATCAGGGATCTCCCAGGGTTTTACCCGGATATAAGATTGAAATATGGCTATTGCCGTATTTATCAGCAGTTGTTATTTTCTTAATCATTTAAGTGTTATTGGTTTTTTGAAAGTAATGATTGTATTATGCTGATAAAGCGGAAAATAAAACTTTCTTCCTCTTTGCTTCTTTTCTTGCTACCATTTTTTCTTTGAGGGTATCTACTGCTAAGTAGGTATAGTTTGTTCTGAATTAAATGAACTATTTAAAGCAAAAAAATTTACCTCTTTTCTTCCGCTTTAAATTTTTCTGGTAAAGTCCTCAATTGAGTGTAGACAAGGGACATAAAATCCGTTATAGTTTGAAGGCGCTGGTTGAAATCTTTTGTTTTGTTTGTTCTCTCTGCTAATATTCGCTTAAACACATCTACAGTCGCAGCGATGCCGCTAAACTGTTCCATCGCTATTTCATTCCAATCAGCCACTCTAAGGTGGAAATAACGTTTGCGGT
>JAJDFE020000400.1:0-34666 GCA_021527465.2 Geoglossum glabrum | reverse complement strand
GAGGCGGGTCGACATGGACTGAGCTGAACCTCTGTGCGCTAGCCTCAGGATGGAAAATATCGTCCATATTCCCGTTTGTCAGAGGGGGTGCCTCCGAAGTACCATTCTGGGTCGGTAAGCCGTTCGGCTCTATCTCAAGCGCCCCCTGGTTCGCTCGCTCACGAATAACCTCTTCAGCTCTGTTGAATGCTTCCGTGCCACGGAGCCCAGGCACTAAGAGCAGGAGACTGCAGAAACCCGGCCACTCTTGTAGTCTTGGAAAGAAATGCAGGAGGGCTTGTAGCCCGAACTTGTACATCGAGTCCTCCGGGCTGTAGTCGCGCACGGCCTCCAAAATCATACCCAACGCAACACGAAGGGGTATTCCGGAGACGAGGCTAAAATTGATGATGCCACCGAACAGGACCGCAGTTGTCGCAAGCGCCTCCAGAGGATACTCTCCATAGCAACTGTACTCGTCGAAAAGTCCATGGATCATGCATGCGAACAAGTCCTGGTCAGCAGGGTCCCTGGATCGTTTATGTTTCTGAAGCGCCTCAACGATATCTCGAACGTCTAGGTCTGCGCTATACATCCTCTTGTAGTACTCTTGCATCTTCTCGTCGACACTAGCAGGAACCGCATTTGACTCTTCTCCGCTAGAGTCAAGTATGTCATTGAAGCCTTCCCCATAATTAATAAGCCTTGGATAAGCCTGGATACATAATCTCTGGATGGTGACGAGCTCTTCTCGATTGGACTCGGAGAAAAGGTCTTCGAGAATCTCCAGAAGAGAGTTAACCGTCTTCACCGCGAGGCTTACAGTCTTTGGTGAATCTTGTTCATGTCTCACCGTCCTCATCTCGTCTTCTGCCTTGATCTTGAGGAACCTGGATACCGCAAAGCCGAATCCCCGAGGGTTTCTTGGGCTTAGGCTTTGGGCCCACTGCTCCAGATCCACAATACCTCGACGATGCGCTAAAGCCGCAAGGTCTAGACCAAAGCCGTTCAAAATCATCAAAAGGTCTTCAAGCCAATGCTGCTCTTGCGCTTGGATAAGCAGGATAGGTAGGAGCATTGGGTCTTCCGAGTGAATCTCCACGAGCCTAGTCGCAACCCACTGTTTGTCCAGCGTCCAAAGGAAATAGAGCACGAATTCGTAGGCCTGATGCTGTCGAACGAGAAAACTGTAAAACAAGTTCAACACAATCGCCTGCTGTGTTTCAGTCCATGGTTTCGGCAGGCGGAATGCACCACAAAGAAAAATATCCATGTTACTCTGTACCACTTCCTGAAACACTTTAGGCCCTTCCTGCTGGACTGGGGGGTGTAGAGTCCCGATTCCAAGGTCGAGGAGCGCTGCTATAGCATCAAGCGAGACCATTGGGTGAGATGCAGCGCCCGCAGCATACTGCTTGACAGCGTCTGAGGCATCGGAAAAGTCTTCAATGGCAAAGGCCCGTCGCAAACGAGGTATCTTGGATGCGTCCAGCCTCGCAGGAGGCAGAGAAGAATATGCTGCGACAAACGACAGCTGTGCATCTGCGTTCCGCCACATACCTCCCCAAAGTTGCTGGATATCAAAGTTCGGCTCCTCTTGGGCAATAGGTAGAAGTGCGCTGAATAATGCCAGGAACTGTTCTTGGTTCACCCTAAAGTTCTCCCTATCGAACGCTCGGGTTACGCTCTGCCAGTTAAATTCGGAGGTAAGATTACGCTCGCGAATTGCGGTGATGAGTATCCCTATGTCGTACTTTTGCCAATCTTGCCCGGATAGAATATATATTAGTGCATCCGCTACCTGCATTTCATCAAATTTCGCTGGTCCAGCTAGTCGGAGTGTATCCCTGCATATGTCCAAGGTGGCAGTACATCGCGGACCCGTTCGTAGAATTAGCCGCATGAGCGCCTGTTTTGCCCCTAATCCCTCAATTGGTTGCATAGCCGCAGCAACCTCTGTTGGCATTTGAGAGCCTTGCTTCTGGTAGCGGAAGCGTATCGAGTAGGATAAATTAGCTTTAGCTTCGTCATTCAAGTGAGGCGGGGGGTGGCGAATAAATTGTTCGACGATTGACACTATAAAGCTAGGAGAAAGATCTTCGTGTTTTTCAGCCCCGGGCAGAGATGGATTCGACAATATTTCGAGAAATTGCCCAAAATTGTTTGAAAGAATAGCATCAGCTAGATTCAGTCAGCGGCAATCTTTGATACCACTATATATTAGAGAGGAGCCTATGAGAAACAGACCTTTCGTCTTCAAATCCGCCCCTGACGCCTTTTTAAACGCGAGGGCGAGGATTGTCTTTTCCAAGGCGTCTAGCTTAAAGTGCTCCATAAACGTCGAAAGATCAAAGTCTCTGAAAAGGTCCCCATCCGAAGTGTCTATCGTCTCTGCGATCTTATGGGCTTGATCCAAATCATGAGACACCTTCCTCAGCTCGCCGACAAGTAGAGAGTAATTTCCAGGATTCTCGACTGCCCGGTTGATCCCGGGGAAGATTTGCGGCGAGTTGCCTACCAGGAGGCGGCGGAAATACTTTGAAAACACCTCCATACCGTTCGAATCCACCAGCTTTGAAAAGAATGCTTATCAGCTACTTCTCCCAGATCCAGGACAGATACTCCCGGGAAATAAGCTGGGAAATTTTTCGCATACCTTCCGTATCTGATCTGCTTGCGACTCCCACTTTGCCTTATCCTTGTCTTCTTTGATTGTGCTCAAGAGCAAAAACACTTGAGCTATAACTATCTTGGATAATTGTCCTGCCTGGCTGGTATTGATACTACTCGTTGGTAAAGTAACTGTTGCGTTGGTGCTGATTGACGTGATATTCGACGAGTTAATGTTTGACTGTGCTAGAGGTGAGAATCCAGCCGTTCGGGAGGCTCCTCCGCCGCCACTACTCCCACCTCCTCCTCCGTGAGATGCGGTGGTCGAAGCCGCGGCGGAGGACGCCAGGTGAGGGCTTAGAGAGTTCGTGGTGGTATGTGATGTGGAAGACAGCAGCCGAATGGAGGTAAGCTGCTGCGATCCAGTTTGGAAATTGGAGTTGGTAGACGCCCCAGGCGGCGTTGATGTGATTTGCCTGAGGCTAGTATTCTTGGCCGAAGAGCTTAGAATTGACGAAAACGATGAAGCAAAAGGCGATGGCGAGGATGACGGCAGATTTGAGGAGGGACTATTCTGAGACTCCGACCTTCCAGACACCAATCCAAGCGAAGAAGACGAGCTAACTGAAGTCTTGAGGGGCGAAAGGATGCGTCGAGGAGCAGGCGGCTGTTGAGCACTCTGAGCCGCAGTTGGTCTCGCGCCAACTGCAACGTTCTGCTTGCCAGTAACGGTCGAGTTCAGCGGAAGTGCGTGTGGAGGGGGAGGTAAGGTCATCTAGGAGGCACGACCATTTGATCTGTTCCTAGGGAAAATAAGAGTCGGGTTGCGGTAATGCCAAAGATCCAGATAGGTTCTTCAGGGTCGGTTGATCAAAAAGGACTTTGAGGAGATGAGGTTCAAGTCACTGGGGTCTCCAGCGGACCAATCCCAAACTTTAACGTTTTGGGCGTAGCGCGGTTTTCTGCCTTAGTAACCGGGGAGTGCCACCAACGAATGAGTCGCGACAAAAGCTGCCAGCACAACGAGATATCTAGAAAGGCGATGGGATATCTTCACGCGGTTTGGGGACGCCCTTGAGGTTCGGCACTCTGTCTGTGAGCTGGCCTGCGGCTCATGGCATGCCACCTCTTTATTCCCTTAGATACGCCGTTGCGCGTACATGCAGGTACAACCCACTGGGAAGGACCCCACGGGGGACACTCTCCAGCAGCGTCTCTCGCATTCTCCTACAGTCTCCTTCCAGGGCGGAGTCACAAAAGAGCTACCAGAGCGGAACCTCGTTCTGACCCGCCGTAAGCCCGTCTTAGTGAGTTGTACTCTGTATGCCGTACGAGTACAATCCTCCTCCACTCTCGCGTGCCAGTCCGTCCACTTCCTACTAGGCTACGCAGTATGCAACAGGATACCAAGAGGAGTGAAGTGTTTGCGAACCCATTGGTCGCAGGTATCACGCGGGGAGTACAAGCCTTACTCTATTAACTCAACGCACTCCGCTCTTGCGTGTAAACGCATACTACGTACCGGAGCATAACGTATCTTGTGCTCTGTACAAATTAGGCGAGGTGATGCTGTTGCCCGGTCAACATGCCGCTCATACTTGTTGCGACCGACGTAAACACCTCGCCCATACCGTACTAATCCATCATCCTGTTCAATCCTTGTGTCCAGGCTCTGCACTACACCACTACCTGCTAGATAACTCGGAACAACACTCAGGTCCAGTTTAGATAAGCGCGCGACGAATTCAAAGAGCGGATCACCAGGAGAACTCCTTCCCGTTGTTGCGACTATGCCAGGACTGGTCTCTGATGGGCCCTCCGTCTCCTTGTCTTGTGGGTGCCAGCATCCAATATCTTAACCATCCATTACTCAACCCAACTGACCTTTTTAGTCGCCAACAATTTTTGGGGCAAAGAGGATGCAGGTGTCCACCCTCTTCTCGAGCGCATGCACAATGCCAAACTCACCTGCGATGAGCTCAAGGTGTTCTATACCGGTATGTCTGGAAGTTACCATTGGAGGCATTGCGCGCCGCCAGTGATGAGCGCTGACCACAACAAAACAGCCCGCGCAGCGATGGAAGATGAATATTCCCGAAAACTTCTCGCGCTCAGTCGCAAGCCACTTGGATCCCAGGAGAGCGGCACTCTTCGAGCCTCACTTGATGTGATGCGAGGGGAAGTCGAATCCATGGGAAAGGCCCACCAAAATATTGCAGGACAAATGAAGAGCGAGCTAGAGGAGCCGTTAGCAGCCTTTAGCGGTGGAATGAAAGAGCGGAGGAAAATAGTGCAGAATGGGATAGAAAAATTGCTGAAGCTCAAGATTCAGCAAACGCAGGTCGTTAATAAGGTCTGTCGCGTCGCAACGAGTTACAGTGCAGCCTAGAAGAACCCTGGTTAATAATATGGCAGACCAGAGATCGGTTTGAGCAAGATTGCCTAAGGATCAAAGGCTATCTAGCACAAGGCCATATGGTAATGGGTCAAGAGGAACGCAAAAACAAAGCGAAGCTAGAGAAGACGCAAATTCAAGTCGCAGCTTCTAATACAGAGTATGAGAATGCTGTTAAGGCACTGGAAGAAACAACCGGCCGGTGGAACAGGGACTGGAAAGCTGCGTGCGATGTAAGATATAGCACCAGTCAAACATTCATATAACGCTAATACACCGAACAGAAATTCCAAGATCTCGAGGAGGAACGGCTCGACTTTATGAAGAGTAGTCTCTGGAGCTTCGCGAATATCGCGTCTACTGTGTGTGTCAGCGATGATGCTGTAAGTACCCCCCGAGCCACTCTGCACCAACTGGCACTGATTCGAGAGTTAGTCTTGTGAGAAGATACGTCTAGCATTAGAAAACTGTGAGGTTGAAAAGGATATCAGCACTTTCATCCGAGAGAAAGGCACAGGCCAGGAAATCCCAGATCCGCCCAAGTATGTAAACTTTTGCCGTGGTGATCTGAACGATTCGCAGTCGGAAACATCAGAAGACGAGAACTATTCCGTGGCGCAGTTCCAACGCACAATCAACCCCGCATTCAGAAGTTCCTCACCTCAACCCTCAACCTACGAGTCTCATCATGATCCCCATTCCGCACTTGCGATGCAAATGTCTCACAAAGAGCTCCAGCCCCACACCCCACCAAGTAGAGAGACAACTGTAACGCCGCAGAGGGTTATCCAACAGGTTAGTAGGAGTATGCAGCCTGACTTTCAACAAGTTAAACAGTCCGCACAGCCTGAATTCCAAAAGGCCAGCAAGCCAATGTTACCGGAATACCAACAGCCGAGTAAACCAGCACAGCTCGATTACCAGCGCAAGCAACCCGCCCAATTGGACTACAATCAAGCGCAAAAACATGGCCAATTTCAACCTGTACCGCACAATGAGTACCCTCCCGATGGGATGACCATGTACTGTCGCACTGGCCCGCCATCTGAGCGAAGCTCGGCCACCAGTCCTGCCCGACCTTCTAGTCGCGACTCACAGAGCGAATACTCAAATCCAACTTCTATATCAAGTCAGGAAGTCCCTAGCAGTAAACAATCACCGGTGAAGTACGGCAATGGAGCCATGGTAGCTTCTACAAGAGAGGAGGAAAAGCAGGTCCAAAAGAAAAAGAGTGGGTTCTTCCAGAATCATAGTCCGTTCAGGAGAAAGAGTAGGTCAGAGAGGGATAGCCGCGTTCGGGAACAGCAGCAGCAGCCAGCAATAATGCCACCTCCAGGGAATCGGAACACATGGTCCCCAGCTTCAACGAGGAATGCACCAACTACGACTGGAAATCCAACTAGACGGTCCCCGATGTACGGGCAAGGCAGAGAGTCTCAGGCCATGGTGCTGGGAGGGGACCGGCATAGTGGCAGTCCTGAGCCCGCTGACCCTAGGGCTAGCTTTCAGCTAAATGTCGGGAATAATGTCTTCGACGTCGCCACCCCAGACAAGAAGAAGAGCGTGCAGAGTACACCAGACGGCAACCAGGACGAGCTAGATCCCATCGCTCAAGCCCTAGCAGAGCTAAAAGGCGTCACCAAGCAGTCCTCCGTCAGGATGTCTGCTGACCGATATCATGGGCTTGCAACGCCTGCTCCTCCCGGTACTCCAGGTGTTGGCGTACCTACACCAATGGCCAATGGCGCTCTCTCTGCTGCTCAACGGGGGACCCCACCTCCATCGTACGAGCAGCCAATCAAGAGACTCGATCTGCCGCAACCGGCATTCACCTCTGCCCAAATGCAACAGACCCGCAAGAAATATGTCGATCAGACTCAGCATATGTTAACAGGACCACCAGCCATTCAAGATTCGCCCAGTTCACGCCAATACGATAGCCATCCTCAGTCGCGCCCGGGAACCCGTGGTAACGGTAGTGGCAGCCAGGAGATCGTGCGCGCTGCATCACCGCTCCCACCAAGGAGCGTTTCCCCACGTCCATCTGTTTTTGGCAATCAGCGTCAAAACAACCGCTCGGCATCTCCAAACCCATATGGAAATGGCTCTCACTCACGCCCGGTGTCAGTAGCTACTACAAAGCGTGGGTCAGACCAAGGGTACTACGGCCGACAATCATCTCCTGGTGACATCAATAGAGCCGTATCCCCACAACCGTCTTTTCGCCAAGAACAACAACGACCAAGCAGCAGCAGCATGCATGAAATGCAGCTCCAGCTAGCTCCCGGCCCTGAGGAAGGTCATAGTGGTTCCCAGCGAGGAAGGAACACACCAGGGAACGCAAGGCCAGTCAGCTATTACGGTGGTGGGCAGGTACAGTTGCGAGAAAGCTACGGTGCGCCACAGCATCAGGATGGGAGAGTGAGAAGTAAGAGTCTCGCAGAACCCCGCCAATACACCAGAGACGGGAGGCCAATTCTGCACTATGGTAAGTGCTCGACCATGAGAAAAAGGGAAAATGAATGCTAACACTATAACTTAGCTCGCGCCATGTACATGTACCAGGCAGCAATACCAGAAGAATTGAGTTTTGCTAAAGGAGACACCCTCGCGGTGCTGAGGCTGCAGGATGACGGCTGGTGGGAAGCGGAGGTGGTAGGTAAACGGACGAGGCCCGGCTTGGTCCCCAGCAATTACTTGCAGAATTGCTAGGGCCGACAAGAGTGAGCAAATAGGTGTATATGGATGGCAAGAAAAGTGGTGGAGGAACAACCTGGTGTACCATTCCTCGACATCTTTTGAAACGAGCGCTTTTTTGCTAGACTTTTATCGTTGGGCATGGCGGGATGCGTCTTCGTGTTGGGAAATTCTACAATATCTCTGTTTAGCCTGAGACGTCTTTTTTCCTTAGCTGTTAAGATGACGAATTACCTGTTGCAATCCAGTTTGTTTTAATCAAAATTTACGCCGTACATCTAGTCGAAAAAGGCTTTCGATACACTGTGCACTGTGCACTGTGCACTGCGAACTGTGATCGCATTCCCCGTCTAGGGACGTGAACACTTCTCCAGTCAAGTGGAGAGTAGACGTTCACACTGGCGGTCGTCCGTCTTCATATAGCACGTGAAGGTTCATTTGAGCCAGAATTCCAGTCTCGCCAACGTCATTCCTCCCCGGCCAACAAAACGCTGTCCCACCACCGCAATGCGACCACCACCGCCATCACCAGCGGGCTTCATCTCAACCGAAGCCCACAGACAACTGATATCACTGCATCGCTGAGAGCGTAATTATGGTACCTACGTCAGCCCCTGCCAGCTGCCGTGCCCCCCGAGTTGAGAAAAAGCAATCAAACTGACTACGAACAATACCAGGACTTCGCGCTTGCTCCCTTTCGCGTCGCAGTCTCGAAACCAGCACAGCGTGCCTACGTCAAGACGCTACTTTTCTTTCTAACAGGGGCACTACTGCTTGTGTCGGCCGTTGTGGCCTATGTGGTGTTTTACTACAACTACATACCGCAGATTGGCGTGGAGAGGGTGGTGCATTTGCAGTTTGGGTATGTGTCTGTTGGTTTGCGTAGCGCCCTGGGCGCCAGTGAGCAGAAGCATGGCTAATCTGTAGGGATTTGCTGTCAGTAGAAGTGGTAATCCGTATGGTTATGCCTCTCTCGGCCAGGGTCTCGTTAGCCAGCAGGCCTACGACGTCTATATCCACTTGCACCTCCCACGCTCGCCGCCCAACCTAGCAGCCGGCAACTTCATGCTTGATCTCTCCCTCATGTCCCCTGACTCGGCAACGCGCCTTACCACGCCTCCGGAGACAGACATCCTAGCCCATTCCCGACGGCCAGCCATCCTAACATATACGTCTCCTATACTAAACACAGTCGGCACGATTGCAGAGGCGCCGTTGCTTCTGTTAGGGTTTAAGAAGGAGGCAGAGATGCTCGATGTCCGTATGATGGAAGGGGTGGAGTTCTCGAGGGGATGGCGGAATGTTCCGAAGAGCTTGAGGTTGGAGGTGCAGGCGGACGGGAAGATGCAGGTCTATAGTGCGAGGGTGAGGTTTGTCGCACGGTTTGCGGGGCTGAGGTATGCTTCCCCTTAACTCCGTGGAAACGCACCACGCAAAAGGACTTACCCGCAACTCACGGTCTGTCGGAACACAGGTGGATAATGTACAATCACCGCATAGTCTCCTTCCTAACCGGAACGACCCTCTTCTGGCTTATCGAACTCTCCTTTGCCGCCCTCGCCTGGTATACCCTCTCCCGGCATCTAACCCTGCAAAGAACCCCCACCAAACCACTCCCTTCTACCAAACCCGAAGACGAAACCGAATCCCCCCTATCCCCCACTCCCCGCACCTTCCCAACATTCAGCCGCCAACCCCCCCTCCAATACCTAACCCCTCGCACAACTCCCGGCCCCGACCTCAGCATCGGCGGCGATGATGAATCATCCGAAGACCCGGTTTTTGAGGGTGAACCCGTCATCGCTGGAGAGGCAGATGACGAGGAGGAAGAGGGAGAGGAAGAGTACGGCGAGTCTCAGACGTTTAGTGTTGGCGAAGCTGCAGGATTCGGGGCCAGACCGACGGATTCAGGGATTGGGACGTCAATAGAGGAAGGGAGGGGGAGAGGCCTGCAGTGGAGGAGATCGAGACAAGCATGATTGAAAAGAAGGGTCTTACCCCACAACCCCAGCATTCTAATTCCATAGATTCAAAAATATACAAAAAAAGAAGAAAAAAGTCCTTTTTATCTCAAGATGCCGTGTCGTTCTAAACAGGTACTCAAAAAACAAAACCCCCACCAACCCCCCCCCACCCCTTCCCCTCCCCTATTCTTTTTTATTCTATATATATCCCGTCTCCCTCGGGATTTATTCCCACCCCGACCCAACAACAACCACCCCTCCACAACAAAAAAATCGGAAATCAAAAATTATAAAAAATAATATATATATATATAAAATAAAATAACAACTAAAAAATCGGAAATCAAAAATTATAAAAAATAATATATATATATATATAAAATAAAATAACAACTAAAAATCAAAACCAAAATCGAAAGCTAGAAAATCAAATCAATATTAAAATCAATACTAAAATCAAAATTAAAATCAAAATTAAAACTAAAATCAAAAACTAAAATCAAATTAATATTAAAATCAAAACTAAAACTAAATCAAAACTAAAAAAAAAGTCCAAAATAGAGCAAATCAAAACAAATCAAAACAAAAACAACCCCCCCCCCCCCACACACTTCGGTTTCCGGCTTTGACTTTCGACTTCTAAACAAAACGAACCGAAAAAAAAAAAAACAAAAAAAACAAACTAAAAGGTATATAAAATTAATATACATAACTAGTCCCAGAGAAGCCGCATTCCATGTGTTTTCATTTTTTATCTTTGTTTTTATTTAGATTTTTTTTTAGGATATCATTTTGATTTAATTTTGATTTCGGTCTTGCTTAGCCCTATTGAATGATTCTAATTTTTTTTCATTTGAAATATGTTTTTTTCTCCTGTTCAAGAAAAAAAAAGTTTAAAACCAAGTGGGTTATATATATAGCCATTTATCTATCTAGAAATGAGGTGGGAGAGGGGGGGGGAGGAGGAGGGGAGGGGGAGAGAGGGAAGAAAGAAAAAAAAAATCCAACGGGGGAATCCTTACAACCTAGTGGAGAAAAGGAAAGAAGAATTGGGTACAAGGATTTATTGAATGCGAGAAAGGGGAAAAATGACGGGTCCTCTTTGCCGTACTCCTACGCTCACTCGACAACAGACATTGCAGCTTCCTCCAACGCCAGAAGGGAAAGAAGAAAAAAAGGTAGATAGTAACGCGTCAATGCAATACAAAACCTCCCCTGTTTTCACCTCCTCTGTTTACCCCCCCGACCACTCTCGTAACTTAAATCAAGAGAAAATAATGAGTCCCACAGATTCAACGACTTTTGCTCTACCCGACCTACCTGGGGTGCCGCTGCTGATCGGCTGCTGGTATTTCCTTGCTACACGCCCGTCAGCGTTGATGTAAAATGGCCACGAGGAGGTGTTCTGTCTTCTCGAACCTCTTGATTCACAATGGCTTCTTCCAGGGTCTTTGGGGCGGTAGAGTCGGCGGGGCTACCTGGGGGCTGACCTACTGAGGCTGTTGTTGCTCTCGTTGAATCTGGTAGAGTTGCGCCAGCCAATGTATTCGTAGCCGCGGGGGTAGATTCCTTTTTTGAACTCGTGCTCCCCCGCCTGCTATCAAGGCTCTTACTCAGGGTCTTGCTAGCTTGATTCGCCGTCTTCTTGACCCTAATACTACCCTTAGCGTCTACATGGGCACTTGCAACTGTACTCTTCCCGAGGCCTGGGGTTGTTGGGGCACCTGGTTTCTCCTCTGCAGCGTCGAGAAGGTACCACCTCAACCCATCCGAAAGTTCAAAAGGATTTTCATCTTCAAATGACGCCCCTCCGTCACTTGATCCACCAATTGATCGTCGATCACCAGCAGCTGGATGTATACCGCTCATACACTTTGATAAATCCACAACTCTCTCCTGAACCTTTGATATCCTCGCGAGTAACCAATCTCGTGTTCGCAGCTTGTGAGAGTCTTGTTCTCTTAGGAAGTAATGCGGAGCTCCTACGTTGAACGCCGCCCACGGTCTAGTTGCCTGATTTCGTGTAGGCAAGAATAGAGCGAGGTCGCCCTCTTTGAAAGACCTAAAAGCGATCTTCTCGTGGGCTTCGAGTTGGGCACGGTGAGACTTGTCGCGATATGCGCGAGCTTCTTTTTGCCATTTACGAGCCATGTGCTCCGTCTCTTTGACTCTCTTCGTTATCGCCTCGCTGAGGGCGTCAAGGTCGAATTTGCCAATTTTGCTAATGAAAGCTTCAAACTTCTCAGACTCTGCATCCGAGTCGTCTGTGTGCATCCAATAGAGCAGTTCTAGGTCTCCAGAATCCTCAAGGGGCCTCCTCAAAGGCATGGCGCCGGAAATACTCCGGCCTAGGCCGGAGGTAGGGTCGGAATCAGTAATACTAGCACTTCCGGTTCTTGGAACCCTTTGAATTATCATAGAGTCATCGCGCCAAGTGATTGTAAATCCGAGCGATTCTAGGAGGCGACTAAGGCGGTCATTCTGGGAGTATAACCTTTGTGTGAGATCCTTTGCCCGAGCAGTACGGCTTTCAAGGCGAGATGCAGCGTCCTCAGACGCAGCTTGCACGTTAGAGACTCTGCGGAGGGCAGATTCAAGCTCTTCCTCGAGCGCCTTAGATCCTGCCTTAGAGATGCGGAGCTCTTCGAAAAGGTGAGTAGCTTTCCCCTCCGTTTCTACAAGTTTTTCCTTTAAAGCGGAGGAGCCGGTTTCCCCGTCAGCTAATTTGGCGCGAAGTTTCGATAGCTGCAATCGCTCATCCTCAAGTTCAGATCTTAGCGTTGACGTTTTCGCTTTCTCCTCAGATAGTGCCTCGCGCAATGTAAATGACTCCATCTCTTCAGAACCTAACTTGTCATTTGCAGCCAGAAGAACCCTCTCCAATCCAACCACTTTGGTTTGTAGAGCGTTGGTATCTGCGTGAGAGATTGCGAGCTGATTCTCGAGATCCCTGCAATGGTTGGCTGACTTCTCGGCAAGGGTTTCTATTCCTTCGACTAGAGTTGTGAGATCTTGAGAGGCGACCTCAACCGGTGATAGTTGGAGATAAGCAGCCCGGAGGGCTTTGACGTGCTCTGATTGTGCATCCTGGTGTTGTTGCGAGTGCAGTTCCAGCCGCTCGATCCTGTCTTGAAGCGCCTTCTTGTTGGATTTTTCCTGACCCACTGTTGTGTTTAGGTTATCGACCATTTCTCGGTAGTGATTGACTTGCTGCTGAAGCCCCTGTATTTCATCTGTTGCCTCCTTTTTGGTCTCCTCAAGCTCAGCTTCTAGTGCATGTATTCTTTGACCGGCCCCAGCCTTCTCATTCTCCCTGCTACCAAGGACTCGGTCCAGCTCATCCTCGGCCTCCTCGACTCTGACTTTATGTTTTGCAATCTCCCCCTCAAGTAGCTTCCGTTCGTCAACGAACTCTTGTTGCTGCGCTTCAAGGTTCGCCATGAGGTCTTTCTTCGTAGAGTTAGCTTCTTCGATACGCACTCGAATATCCTTTTCTGCTTCCTTCCTTGCAAAAGCTTCTTTCTGTAGTCCAGCTGCATGCTCTCGTTCGCTTGTAAGCTCCATTTCGAGGGCTATTATCCTCTGTGCTAGGGCTTTCTCTTCAGGACTCTGGTTAACAGAAAATCGACGTGATGAAATGGAAGAGCGTCTTGATAGGGCATCTTCGGGCCTGGGTGAAGGTAGTGAAGTATTTTGGGTAAGAGGCGATGGCTGCTGTCCATGCGAGTTGCTGACCTGGAAGACATTCCCGTTCGAGTTCCTGTTGATATGGGTTTGCCTGTGTAAAAGGTCTTCGAGCTTCCGAACGCGGCTCTCTGACCCCTTCAATTTATCCTCAAGTTTCGACTTCTCGACTTTGAGGCTGCGAACTAGGTCATCATCTCCCCTTAGCAGGAGAGAGCTTCTGCCGAGTGTAGCCTCATGTACACTTCCCATCTTGAATGCCTTCGCTCTCCTTGATTGGTGACGTGTTGGCCGGTCAAGGTCTTTGATCAGAAGCGCCATCTCCTTCACGACACTATCCATTCCCTCGAGACCCCGAATAGCCTTGACGAAATCGTCAACATCTGATCGGGTAATGTGAGGCCATGGTTGTCCTTCGCCCTGCAGGTTGACTTCCACGCGCAATGCTTTATCATCCATTGTATCTAACGAGACGAGACTACCGATGTTTCTCTGCCATTTTTTGCGTCGGCGTTCCTCTTCATCCTTGAGTATTGCCAACTCCTCAGCCAATGTGGATGAATCTGCCTTTATTTTCTCACCCCATTCCCGGCGTCGTACAGACTCTACGAGTAGGGAACCGTACGCCACCGGCAATCGTGAAACCAAGCTAAGAAGATCAAACGCATTTACGCCCTCCGCACCTATATCTAGTGATGACAATTGGGGGTTAACGTTGGCGAGCATCGATTCAACGGTAGAGACAGCTTGTAGGTGTTGCTCAGCAAACATAGCAGCCGCATTTCTCCGTTCTACCGCGTGTCGAAGAATCTGCCCCATTTCGATGCTGGATTCGCTCAAAGATGGTAGATAGGTTCTGGTATGCAGTAGTGCCATTTTCGATGCTTGAGAGACAGACTTGGGGGAATTTGCCAGGCCAAGTACGTGCTCGTAGTCAGAACTGACCTTCTTTGTGACAACCTCAATATCCTCTAGTAGCCGCCTTGACTCTTCGATATTATCTACTGCTGATCCAACCGCATCCCGTTTCACTCTTTCGACTAGTTCCTGACTACTTGAAATTATCTTTTTTTCAATAACGTCCCCTAGCTCTGTGACTCTATTAGCAAAAATTTGGGTGATATCCCGACTAGCTGCTCCTGCCCTCTTTACATCATCGGCGTCCACTAAATCGGCCAAAGTAGGGCCCTTGCCAGCATTCCTGCGTTGCGGGAGGCTCGGTATTGCGTCGGAATTTCGGCCAACTATGAATTGTAAAAGACTCTCCTTGACTGGTATGCTAGCTAGCCTGGTTAGAGCGACGTCCCGTCCAGCAATAACGGCCTGGTGCTCCTTCAGCACATCGCCAGCCCAAGCCTTGGCCTCCGCATATCTCTGTTGTAGATTCCGTACGTGCGTCTCGAGATTTGCTATGGCAACTCCTACAGCCCGCCCGATGTTGGTAACCTCTTCATACTGTTGTTGCACAGTCTCCGATATCGACGCACATTTGCTGAGTAAATCTAGTGCCCATAACTTCCGAGATAGGAATAGGTTTTGCCAGGCCTGGAGGTCGGTTTGGGATGCTAGTATGTCGGGGGGCGCCTTGGGTGAGAAGGCTGAAGGCGCTGGAGTTTGCCGCGATGAAGGCTTTGTAGGTACGGAGGAGGGAGGTGATATGAATATGCGGTCGTAGACAAAAATCTCATTCTGTTTCATCAATCAGTATGGGCGTGAAATTTCTCGGAGCTCCCCGTAGACTAGCATACATCGGTCAGAAGTGTCTGAAGCTTGACCTGTTTGCCCCGGGCTGTCATAAGAATCTGGTTCTGGGGAGCGATAGAAGTGCTCCGCGAGATCCATGACCGGAAAGCGTCGAGCCTACTCAGCGGTTAGCATATCCACACTAATGCGTGCAATATTCCAGGGCGGAACTGACGAATTAAACAACACAGGGTCTACACGAAATCGTTCTCCCGTATGTGCAATGAATACCTGTAGCGACATCCCCTCCACCTCGCTCTGCAGCTAAACTTGCGGCTTAGCTACTGTGTGTCGCCGTTGTTCACGGGAGCTCCCTCGAGATAGTGTTGAGAGATAGAGAGAGTGAAGGCTACGAAGAAGCGAAAGTCGTTACTCTCATGCTTGCGCCACCACAGCCACACCTCGGAGAGGGTGTCTTCGGATAGTCAAGGGTCGCGCGTTGTTTACTACAAGATCAGCTCCCCTAACACGATTATGTCCACGCTAGAAACACTTGTGGAATCCTCTCTTCGGTTGCTGCATACTCTGCAGGCGTACGAAACAGGGTTTCCAAAGTTATTAGCGTCCGATCTTGCGACTGCGTCCGCGCTCTCTGGTCGGGAAGACCAGATTTTAGAACTCTACGATCGTCTGGAGCAACTAAAGATTGAGACCAGACTACTAGAAGCACAGAACCGGGCAGCTGAAGGTACCTGCCTGTCGATTTTAGCCAAATGAGTGTCAACCAGCTAACTCGTGTAGCGTCTCGAGACGACTCGGTTGAAGGCGGCCTTGATGATCAGATAAAGACCGCTGAACGAGAAGTTGTGGAGGCTAGGGCTCAATATCTGCTAAGAAAGAGGATTACAGAGGGCATCATTACTACCGATCCTTCTCTTCGATCCGTCCACGCCGGCGAAAACATACAAGCACGGGAAAGGTATGGGAGAGCTAGTTGTAGTATTCACTTTTGTACTTATTGGTTCTAGGGAATTACTACCCCGGATTCACCGCCGCGACTTGCTCTCCATAGCCCACACCAACCTCTCTTCGAGCCTCTCTGATTCCTCGGCTGCGCTTACGAGCTTAGAGACGGAGAATATTCTTACCTCAAGGAAGAATGTTGGGCTGACAAAAGCCTTGCTTGATCTCGCAGAGGAAGCGAAATCACAGGACAAGGAGTATATTCGGGATCAAAAATCGCTGTCGCAGCTGGAAGTTTTAGAGAAAGAACTACAGTTCAGGAGATCTAGATGGAGGACTATGAAGAATGTCGTCAGTGCCGTGATAGTGGGTAGTGGCGTTGATTGGGCTCGGGATGCCAGGCTCCGCCAGTTAGTCGTAGACGATGAAGATGAAATATTATGAGCTAGAATAGCGAGTGCGTTGCATCTCTCAGCCTTGCAGCTTATCATGAGACGGGTCCATATGCAAGGCCATAATGAACGTCGTCAACAGGGCTACATATTGCAAAGTGGGAAACGGGCATTGTGCCCACCGCCTCCACTGCCTCCACGCACCTATCGGCTGAGGCAACCCGCAGCTGCAATCCGGCTGGGGGAGCTGCAAACACGTGCGCCGATGGGCCCCACTTCGAGGCTAGGTACTCTGGTCAAAGCACAGCAGGCAAGCCGCCGGTTGTCAGGTTTTCCGTGCAGCCTTATTCCATGCGCACGATGAGCAATTTTTACGCAGGCAGAGCACGCGTGGGAAGTAGGTCAGTGGGTGGGTTGTATGTATGCGTGTGTGCGTGCGGAGTGTGTCTGTGTGGTGGTTGTGTGTGGGAGTGTGTGTGTGTGGGAGTGTGTGTGAGTGTGTGAGTGTGTGTACATGGTATGCAAGAGGAAGACCAAGCCGCCGAGGATGCATTGTTCCTGCCGTTTGCTGCTTTCTGCGCAGGTCTGATTGTAGCTTTCGCCATGGGTTTGGGGGAAGGGGGGGCGCAGGGAGAGAAGGAGAAGGAAAGGGCAGGAGGAGGAGAGCAGCAGGAGGGAGAGAGGGAGGGAGAGAGGGAGGGAGGGAGGGAGGATGAGCACTCCAACGGGTTTAACGGGCTAAACAGGCTCAACAGGCACAACAGACGAACAGCCAAATCAGCCCGCCCGGCCGTATGCCCCTCACCACCGACTGGCGACTGACGACTGGCGAGAAGTGCGTGAATGCGAATGCGTGAATGCGTAAATGCGTATGTAATCTCTTGTAGGCATTTCTGACGCCCGATCCCTGCGGGTGCGCGCGCTGATTGGCTGGTTTGTCGGGCCTAGAGGCCTCTGGTTGCATCGGCAAGAGTGATTTGGTGTGGCAGCCAGCTTGGCCGCGCTCATAGGAAATACCGCCCTGCTCCCTCTCACTGAAAATCCGCCTGCGCTCTGCTCTCTCTCTCACTTCGCCTTCATACAAAGCTCCCACTCCCAGACTGCACCAAAGGTACTGCGAACACAGCGAAAGTGTCAGGTACGTCGCTTGTCCCAGACTGGCCCGGCCAGGCTTCTAAATTTTACTCGGTCGCTTCCAACGCGCCTCTGATCCCCCATGCTGGCCGTGACGCTTGTATTCGCACCTGATTCTGTCGCGTCTTCTCCAACTTCATTCACGATACTTTTATCCATTCGTTTGTTTTGCTCATCCAACTGACACGGCCAACCAACGCGTCTAGCCTCCACCGCTGCTAAATACCCTGCCCGCGCATTCTACATCAATTAGGTGAGCGATTGCGGTTTAATTGCCAGCTGCGAAATCCCAATTATCCCGTGTCCGTCAATTGTCGCGCTTTGTTTGGTATGCTCGACTGGGTGTTGATCATCCGTCCACAACATCGCGACCGAGTCTGATAACACAACGTTCACCTCTTCTGCCCACCCACTTCCTCACCGCCTCGCTCCAACTCCGCGCAGTCGGTTATATACCGCCTGAACTCTACTGACGCTGATCCTCTTATTGCAAGATTTCACCTTCGATACACACTGCAATGCCTAAGCAACCTACTACCCGTAGGAACCCGAAGGGTACTAAGGGTAAACCGAGCAGTACCAAGAGGAAGAAGGGTGAGCGCGCCGTCATTTCTCGTTGAAATCAAACTGAGTCCAGAATTTGCTAACATTGTTTGGCAAGACCCCAACGCGCCCAAGCGTGGCCTCTCGGCCTATATGTTTTTCGCCAACGAACAACGTGAGAATGTTAGGGATGAGAATCCCGGCATAACTTTTGGTACGGTCCTACCGGATATGGCTGCCTCTACACGCTTTGCGCGTACCCTTACTAACGTCTATTATCGTTTAGGTCAAGTTGGTAAAGTTCTAGGGGAACGATGGAAGGCGTTGAATGAGAAGCAGCGCGCTCCGTATGAAGCCAAGGCTGCGGCCGATAAGAAGCGCTATGAGGAGGCGAAGGAAAAATACAATGTGAGTTGCCGCGCCCGAGATAACTTGAGCACAATCACTTACTAAGTAAGGAACAGGCCAATGATGAGGAAGAGGAGTCTGCCTAGTAGATCTTCACTTCACCCCAATTGCCGGGAGCACAACTTCGATAATGTCATTCGAGCTGGTCGATGTAGCCTTTCTGGCCCTGTGGCGGTGGCCTGTCTGCAGCGGTTATTTTAGATCTTCAGCTCTCTCTCTACTCTTCTCTACATTTTCAAAGTCCGCTAGTATGAGCTACGCTATGATATCTGATGGGAATGGTCACGATCAATGGTTATTCGTCTACAGCCTTTAAAGGACGAAGGCGACCATGACTTATCTTGTGACTTTTGCTTTTCCTGTTGCTTTCGTGGTAGACTCCTATCTCGTTGCAGGAGGACGAGCACTTGGGCGTGTGGTTCCAACTGTACTCTAGCTGCGCCAGTGCACTGGTGCGTAACGTCGCCATTCCGATTGATTTTGCTCTCAGCTTTTATACGGGTCCTTGTTTTTACTCTCCTATGGTTTTTTTTTTTTTCTTTCCAGGTTGAGGACTTTGGCTTGCTTGTGAAAAGGGCAGGTTTAAATGGAATGTGGCTTTTCTCTCACGCCTTGCCCCAAGTGCAACCCTGGACCAACGTGTATGAAAAATTCAGGGGGGCGTAGCGTAACCATGCCCAACGTCGGGTTTCAGCCAGCCAGCCTAGGGCGGGCGAGACATTAGCCTCAACTAGACGAACGGTTGGGTCGCGGGAAAAGTTTGGGGTTGAATGGCATAAGGCGCGTGGGCAGAGTAAATACCACGGCGCGCACGAATCGGAAAACCCCAATTCCGCCTCACTCTGTATCAAGCCGGTATAAAACCTGTGTTCTGGGATCGATGGAGCTCCCTCTTCCTCAACGGGATCAATCCAGCTGCAGATACGCGTCCGAGCCGACGCCCAGATTTGCCAGTGAAACCAAGGGCGACCGGTTGCCCTCGCCGACCCCACGGGCCCACAAGAGAGATCAAGGGATGGACACCAGGCCGGAACGGAGCACGACATGCTGTGTACGACGGGAGTCTGTAGGACAGTAGTATTACTCCATACCACGCAGTGGCACACACTGTATGGGATGTGAGTATGGGATGTGTGTATGGAGTGTGTATGTATGTATGTAGGTATGTAGTATGTAACCCAATTAATTGTACTTACAGACTTTCCAGTGCTCTGTACCACCGTGCCCACAGTGCCACAGCCATTCCCGTCGCGGCTGCCGCCAACACAGTCGCACACAATCCCATACAATCCCACACAAATCCCACACAATCCCGCAGTCCCGCGCAGTCCCACGGCGCTGGAATATTCTGGACAAGTCTCTGCACCACTGGAGGACGCTCAGCCGACGTGCTGACTTTTATGCGCTGCTGGCAAGTACAGGCAACCCTGGTCGGAAAACCTACGATCGCCCAGGATCTGGAGAGCCCGCGGTTGTCCTTCATACAACGGCCGCTCGAAGGATTACGGCCGGCTATGGCTCCTTCTCGCGCCCCCAGTGCCTGCCGATAGCCTTGGATAAGACGCTCGCGGCTTCTCTCCACGCTGGTGCGAACATGGCCCCGCCGAGCAGCACAAGCAGCACAGGCAGTACAAGCAGCATAGACAGCATAGGCAGCATAGGCAGCACAAGCAGCAGAAGCTGAATGCAATATACGCCGGTTGCGTGCATCTGGAGTGGCGTCTGGACAAATCGTCGCTGGCGTCAGTTATTAACATGCTTGGACGCCCTCCGGACCCATGGCTCCGATTTGATGGCCGTTGCAGCTTAGGACGGTTTGGGCACTATTTCGGAGGCACGAGTTTTTAGCTGCATGCTGCAACATTTTTCGACAGAGACGATAATTGGCCCTATACATCACCTGCGCGGAACGACCACGTCAATCCCCCCCCCTCTACTGAAGTGAGCCTCAAAACCTTTGAATAGGCTTGCTCGGACTACCATTTCTTTTCCTTTAAGCCCTAGCCGTTGACGAGGTATCTATGACTGTTTTCTCGCCGCCATCTACGCTTCATCTGGAGTCGGTGCGTTTTGCGGCTTGATGATCGGGTTCCGATAATGGCAGCAGCTCGGCTCGTGGACGAATGTTTAGAGGAAGCACGAAATGCAAGGGAAGTGGCGGCCGGTTTGGATTGTTTCGTGGAGCAGGTGATTGAATGTGCTGCGGAGATCACGGGTGCCATCAGCGAGCTCTTTGCGATCGCATCTGTGTGTGGAAAGCTGGCTCAGGCCATTAGTTCGGGCCGGTTTTCCCGAATGTTGTATGTGATCGAAGGCGATCTGGGTTTGGCTCTTCACAGTCTATCGTTTTCTTTGATAGACATCTGGGAGAAGTTTAAAAGACTGGGCATCACTCTGAACCTCAATGGCGCGTCGTACAGACGAGTATGGAGAGAGATGCGCTTCATGTTTCGGGAGGAAGGATCTGCATCTTTAATCGGGCGTCTCGAGTTGTACCGAACTTTCTTGTTGGAGCTTTCGTTCAAGTTAGAAGGGTCCGCGACAACCCCTTCCATCAGACCATCTGTATTGCCATTCTGCTAACGTAGTCTAGATTACCTCCTGGACCGTGTGATGTGAACATGCTCCGCGCGCAGGTCCAGGTGATTTACGATTCTCAGCAAGGCGCGGATGTCATGATTAGGGGGCTTTCTCTCGGCCAACAAGGTAAATCTCCGACCTCTGACATGCAAACTCTTTATTTATACTCCGCCATGCGGGAGGAGCGTTTTCGGTGAACCCCCAGATCAAGGCTTACTCTCAGCTACTTGAAGTATCTTCCATTCCTGGCGTGCGGTACTTACCTACTCCGATAGGAGCTTGCATACCGCCAGGTATGCCTATGCGGCCGAGACGTCTGAGTAGTGGTGGAATCCAAGCACGGCCAGCGACGGCCCCTCCCACCAGGGAATGGGTAGGACCATATTCACCGCCTCCCATGCCGCCAGCCCCTGAGATCCCGGCAGTGCCTCTGTCTCCTACATCGACACACTCTTCTACATCATCTGGCACCAGCACTGTGTCTCATTGGGCCTGCCGAGTATTCGACGGAAGGTACTCAGAAATCCGTCTGAAGAGCTCGGGGCAAAGGTTTGTTGCTATCGATAATTCCCACATCGCCCTTATCTAACTCTGCACAGCTCCAAGTGCCTTGGCTTGGCAATGAGGACGCTGGGCCTAAATAGGCATGATATGGAAGTCGTCGACTTGTAGGTTTACCCCCAGTCTCGAGGAATTTGTTACTTTTGCTCAAGGGATGAAGGTCGTTCGACTCCGACTTAAATGTGCGGCTAGTCTGGAACAGCCGGGACAATAAGGCGAAAATACTCTGCTCCACAGGAGGCTCCACTGGTTCGCCAACTTTCCAGTCTGTTCATCCATTAAGCGCTCTCAGAATCGCCCGCGCCGGCGCTTGCCTCCAGCTCTTACGTTCAGGCACAACTCACCTCTGGGCGAACCTTAAGTTTAAAATATACGAGAGTAAGATTCCAGAGAACACGGCAATTGAAGAGCTTGCTAACGCCTCCTCCAGGAATGATGTCAGCCGAACCCAATTCCAAGAATGGGGTTTTCTACTAACTGAGAACAGACTCTTCTTCTGCACCTTCACTGCTCTGAGAGCCTATGGTCCCGCCGACCCCATGGCAGAGCCGAGCGAATTCCAGCTTGATGGCGAAATCGAAAAATATGGCGGGTATGTTCAGACCTATCATCCTTAGTCATGCGGATCTAACTAACTAGCTACAGTAAAATCGAGGACGACGGATATCTACACGCGCTGTAAGTCTTCCCCCCCGGACTTTCAACCTCATAGCGTCTCACCGTTCGCAATTTAGGCGCTTGTTCCGTGACACCGACTCTGGTGCGGTAAGACTACAGGCCTCCGTATTGAACGGTGAATTTGGCTTAAAAAATACCCCAATCTGGACTGCATTCAGTAAGTATTGGGGACCAAACCGGTGCTGAACGAGTGCTAAGTTGAGATACAGTTACCAGACACGTTGGATCTAGGTCTTGGATGAAAAGGATTCGACCGACCGTCATAAGGCTGAGAGAACTTCGCCAATACATCTTCTCTCATGACTATGCACCGAGGAGGGAGCGCGGGGAGTTCGAGTTGAACTTTAGAACTCCTTCAGGTAACTACACCGATTCGCGGCCCCTGCTCGAAATTTTTTTCTAAAAAAAGGTTACGGGATGATGTGCTAACACTTGACTAAACAAACTCAAGACGCTACTGATTTTGAGAATTCGTTCTACAAATTGTCATAGAAGTCACGACCATAACTGACCCGGTACGAGATATGAGGAATGCTCACGACGACACGATTTCGACGATATGCGATTTAATGTGTTGTGATGACGGATTCGATCAGCGCCGCCCCTTACACAAAGAGGGGGGGGGATGACTGATGATGGTTGCTGGCAACGATGTTTGCTGTATTCTGTATGAGCGTGTTTCTGCATTTTATCCTTCCTTCTTGCAGTGCCAGCCTTTTGTTGCCTCTTTGCCGACAAATTTTTTTTCCTCTTTTGCTTCTCAGTTGACGACCTGCATAGCGACTTTTGACGGGTTCCTGTTGTCTCTCTCCCCAAAATACCCTGCGAATCCGAGATGAATTTCCTTCCGTCCCCTGCCCCCATTTCAAAGACCAAACTTCACTCTATCCTTCTACCTCTAGTCTCGAATCATGTCACGAATGCAGCCCCGCCATCAAAAACACCTAAAGATCATCTTATTCTTTCCTCCCTCATCTGCTCTCTCTCGCTCTCGCTCTCCCTCACGCAAGCAGCAGCAGCAACAAACTACAACACACACACCGAACCAGCCAAAACCCCTTACCTTACCTTAACAGTCCTGTAATTTCTCGTTCTTTCAAATTTATTTTTTTTAGCGTAATTTTAGGATTCTTTTTTTTTTTTTTTTTTGTGTACGACCAAATATTAGTTTTATGGAATTTATTTTTTTTAAAAAAAAAAAATGTCAACACCCCCCCAAAAAAAAAAGAACAATACGTAAAATAAAAAAAAATAAAAAAATACAACCCCCGACTTTCTTTCTTTCTTTCTTTCTTCCAGCCCTCAACCCAAGCGAACACGCCCCCGACACAACTGACCTATCTATCTATTCAACCTATTCAATTTTATTCTAATATGTTCCGACGTATTCCAATTCATTTTATTCAATTTTACACATTCAAAAAAAAAAAAAAAAAAAAAAACCTTTTCGGTTAGGTTGGGTTGAGGGTTTCTTGCACAAGTCGTCATGGGGGTTTGCGGCAATTTTTGGGGGGGAGGGGGGGGGGAACCAAATGGTTGGTTTTGATTCAATTTCCCTCCTCCAGGAGGAAAAAAAAAGGGAGAAAAACAAGAGAAAAGGGTTGGTCTCTTAATTCCCCCTTTCCCTTTTTTTTTTTTTTTTTTTTCTATTTTCTCTCGTATTGTCGTTTCTCTCTCCAGTAAAGTTTATTCCATTAAAAACTTGTCCCTCGCCTCATTTTTCCCTTCCCTCGGAGAAAAGAGGGAAATTTTTTTTTACAGGTAGGGGAACCATGCATCCAGAGTTTAACCTCCCTTTTTGTTTTCCTCAATAAATTTATCATGAGAAAATAGAAGGACCCTTTAGAAAAAAAAAAAAAAAAGCGCCCCTCATTCCACCTTAATATCACAAGAGTAGGGGAGTTGGAAGGTCGGAAGATAAAAAACAAGAACCGGATTCCCATTCGAAAAAAAGGCGGGGGGGGGGGGGGGGGTTGATTTCCTCAAGGGGAGAACCGCACCACGAAATCACCTCCCAGGAGAGAGGAGGGGGCTATTTCCGATGCCACAGAAGTGGCAAGGGAACAAACGCAAAAGCCTAGCCAAGCCCGGAGATGTGGCGCAGATGAGAGGAGAGAGTTCGAAGGAAATGATAGAGTTGAGGGGAGAAAAACACAAAGACGAGTCACACTTTTATGATTCGATCCCTAGTGACTAAAACGGGAACCAGGAGGGTGTTCATCCGTTCGTTCGATGCATAGAGCAAAACAAAACAACGAGTTGAGACATTCAGAATGGTCATTTTAGCAGTTGCGGATGGCAGATATCCCCATTGAGACCCGATCGTTAGGAGAAACAAGATTATGGAAAACAAGCTAGTAGAAAGACAAATGCTTTGGGGGGAATTGGACAGCGCCACACTGTTCTTGCCATTCCGTCCATCGTTTGTTTTCAACGACGCGGAGCTGAGAAAAATTATCAAATTTGTTCGAACCGTAACTCTTTCCGCGGAAAATAGTATTATAGTGCCAGGTCCCAGCATTGGCAACGTGATCATAACCTAATGTCCGCCATAGTTCCCACCCCAACCTCCTCTGCCACTACTTCCATAGTATCCACTGCCAAACCCAGCGCCGTAGTTTCCATAGCCGCTATTTTGGTGGTTCTGGCCTTGGGCGCCGTGGCCACCGAGACCGGTAAGTCCGCCGTACTGGGCAGCTTGACTACCGTGCAGATGGTGGCTAGGATATCCACCGAAACCTGGCTGGCTCTGTGATTGCGGAGGGAGTGTGGTCTGACCTGGTTGTCCAGTTTGACCGGGGCCCCCAAGCGTGTTATTCGTGGCGGAACCTGGACGCCCTGGTTGGTTAAGTGAGGGACTCGGTCCACCTGTGGAAGGTTTTGAGTCACTAAAGGGTTTTAGAGAGTCCTCACCACTGCCTTGCTGGCTGTTCTGCTGTTGACCGAGTTGTTGGTTCTGAGCCTGGAAACCAGACCGCGCAAAGACATCCATTCCGAATGGACCACTGGTGGCGGAGTGCTGTTGTGTTTGTGCCGTTTGTGCGGGTCCGGAACGACCGTAATCCGTCAATCCAGTGCCAACCGTACTATCTCTTGTATGTACGGATGGCTGCCCAAAGCCCCCGATATTCGCGGGCGTCGAAGAATGCTCGAATGAGGTTTGTGGTGAGATGCCATAACCTTGGTGAGGCTGTTGGCCGTACATTGCGCCTTTACCGCCGAAAGGACCCCCGTATCCCGAACCGTAGCCGCTAAACTGTACATCATACATCAGGTACGCTGGACCATAACGCCCAACACCGTCGACATCGTCTTTGGTGGCAGCTTGAGGGCTCGAAACACCTACCTGGCTTAAATATGCAGCATACGCAGAGTTTTGGTAGGGGTAGTAGGGGTGACCATAGGGGAAAGCGCCCTGCCCACCTGCCTGGCTCTGTGGGTGCTGTAAGTGAGGTTGTTGCGGTTGAACATTCGGGACGTTCTGTTGCTGTTGCCCGGGAAGGGCAGGATTTGGTGTCGTGTGGCCGCCAGTATGGGCATCTGCGGCTTGTCCATAGCGGGGTTGAGTCTGCTGAGCTTGTGTGGTTGAAAATTGGGATGGCGGTTCAGCTGGGGTTCCTCCAAAACCGCTAGAAGATCTCTGTTGTGCTGCTCCGGCGTCCTGTTGGCCTTGGGTATAGGGGGTGGTATAATAGGTCTGGGGTCCACGATTATGATCTGAAGTATAGTATGAAGAATATTCATTCCCAGCGGATGAAAACGCCCCGGCGTGAGTGGGTTGGTGATGCTGTTGTTGAGTATGCTGGACCTGGTTATGGCCGGGATAGGTTTCGTATTGCTGTTGCTGAGTCGCATGTGTTTGGGCTGGCTGTGGCTGGGCGGGTTGGGCCTGCTGAGGGGGCTGTGCCTGCTGGTTGAGCGATTCATACGGTTTTTGAGTCGAGGGTTGATCTTGCGGCAACGCTTGTTGGCCGTACCGACCGAACTGACCATATTGAGAAGTCTGGTGGGTCATGCTCTGAGGCGCATGTGGAGGTTGTGGCGATGGCTGTTGAGGAGGGACAGCCGCTTGCTGATGCGGAGCAGCTGGCAAACCAGGAGGAGCCTGTGCAGCCTCAACGCTGGGTTGCATTGGTGTAAGAGGCTGGTTTTGAGGGGCGGGTGGGAGCGACGCAACGGGATGTGCGACTGGAGAGTGTTGTGGGGGTTGGGCCCGAGTTTCTGCTTCTTCGCGATCCTCATCAACATCCGAATCATCTGCACCGTTCAACCCTAGACTTCCAAACTGGACCGCGGCACGATCTACAGCATGGTTTCCAGGCATGACAACGGCCTCGCGTTGGTCTAAAACGCGCCGCTGGAAGCTAGACGTGCGGGTCCCAGGTCCAGCAGCCTTATGAGCACTAGTAGCATATCCGCTTGTCGCAGGACGTGAGCTTGGAGTGGAAACAAAGGGCGAAATACTGCCTGCACCGCTTCGAGAATCCTTTGTGCTGTCGATAGTGCTTGCTACAGTAGTCGTAGGTGCTGGGGCAGATGTATCTAGGACCTTTTCAAGGTTCGTTTCGGTTAGGTCGTTTTTAGGGGGGTGTACTTCATCGAGAGTTGTCTGGTTTAACACAACGGGTAGTGTGGGCTCTATGTCAGGTGTCTTTTCTACTGGTGCGGTCTCGGGATCAGCTAGGGTCGACGTAACTGGGGGGATGTCAGGCTCCACATTGTGAGGTTCGGCCGCTTCTATCGGCGGAAGGGCAGGCTGGGGCGGGATATTCTGGGGTGATGGTACAGGTGGCGCCTTCTTCGAAACGGGAGCTATAGCAGGTTTCGCAAACATGCTAGCCCAGGTTTTTTTGGAAGATTCAGTTGCGGTCGTGTTGCCTTTCGCATTTTCCTCGGTGGGGCCCACATTCGATCCAGACGACACTTCCCTCTGTCCAGAGCCATCAGCAGTAGTAATTGGGGTAACGCGAGGTATATCCAAACTAGAGTTTTCCGACTCAGGTGGCTTGCTACTCGGCGCTACCCAAGCGGGTGATTCCTCCGTTGGGATCGAAACCGGCCCATCCCAGCTACTGCCTTGAGCTTCTGAACCCTTCTTCTGCCTGAGGCCATTCGTTGGAGCAGACGATCCACCTCGTCCGCCTCTGCGTCCACGGTCAGATCCACGGCCGCGACCTCCACGAGCACCGTCAATGCCACCTCGACCACCACGCGCTCCTCGTCCGGATGGAGTGTTTGTTGCATCTGCCACGCCAGACGAAGGTTCTTTGACCTTGGAGCGGGAGCGGTCTTTCGACTTCTTCTTGACTTCTCCCCATCGAGAGACATTGCCTTAGGGGTACACTAGTGTTAGCTTTTCATTACTTGGTCTCGCTGACCTGTACGGGAGAAATAAAGGCTTGCCAATATACCTTCAGTAATGCGACTAATGGTACCTTCTAGGTCTCCATTCATTTCGTGAAGTGCAAACACAATGTCTTCATCGGTCCAACTTGGGATCATGTCTTTAATGATCCTCAATTTGGCCGAGTACTTCCGCTTGAGCTCGCCAAGTTCACCCTCATCTCCAGATGAGGCCGTAGGCACATTCTCCACCTTTTGGTGGTAGTCGCCGTTAGTTGTGTTGCGGCTTCCGCTGCGTGGTCCAGATCTGGAAATGCGTCCTCCTCTAGATGAGCCTCTGCCGCGCGGGGCGGAAGGTCGTGCTTGAGTCTCCGACATGCTGAGTATTCAACGTGTCAAAGCGAACTAGGAAGAGATGTAGGAGCACTGAGGAGATGCCGTGCGATACAAAGGTGTGGAGATGCAGGAATGGTTGATTTGAAGGGGGAATGTGGAAAGACGGACGGAAAGTTTCCGAGACTCTCAGACCCCCGTAGCGGTTGATCACTGGGCCGGAAGCCAGAAGCCTCTGCAGGAGATGGCGGGAAGAGTCGCTCGCTCGATCGCAGCAAAGACGTGCGATAGATTGGGGGTGCTAAGGAGAGAACAGTTGTGGGCGGGAGTTGTGGGAGAGAGCACAAAGTACGGCGTGTTATTGGGGGAGGTTTTGCAGAGGGAAAAGGCGAGGACGAGCGTGGTCTGCGCGAGCCGAAAATCGTTGTTTCAAACAGCACTACTGCGCTTCTGCGCTACTGCACTGCTGCAGGGCGACCGGTAGCGCGGACTGATTGGTTGGCTAAATTAGACAAAGAGCGCAGAAAAGCTGAGAGCCGCGTGGGCGCAAAAATTCACTGGCGCTGGCCGTAGAACAGAGGTCTGCTCTCCAGCTGCAATCACGTGACCCGCAATGACCCGCAATGGCCCACAGCGGCCCACAGCGGCCCACAGCATCCAAGCTGCCAATCTAATGTCGAAACGGCTGGGCTCCTCTGCCAGTGGCAGACAACAGACAACGGACAGCAGCGTAGCACGGTACAATGTGCTTGCTTGCACCTGCACGGGGTACATACATGCTTACACAGATGGTGCTCCATGGTAGAGCGTGCATTAAGTATATGGACGCCACCTACAGGGTAGTAGAGTGCAGTTATGACTATCAAGTGGACAGAGTACCTGCGTACACACAAACAACAAACATGCTACGCCGCGACGCCAGAGAAATGCAAGCCACACGCCCTGGACCAATGCCCATCCGATAGCTACGCCCCGCGGCCATGCCCCTACAGCCGATTCATTCTCAAACTCGCATCTAGCCATTCCAACAGCCGCAGGCTTGTTTGCTCATTCGCCTCTGCGCCAGCCCTCTCTACAGTGTGTGGTGGGCTCTTAGTATGGAGTCCGAGCTCTTCTGGGAACGACGTCTGAAGAACCTCCAACACCCATGCACCGTCCTCCCACTGCTCCTCCTCTAGCAGTGACCGAGCAGCGTCGAGACCAAATTTGATCCATGTGTTTTTATGCTTCGTTGGCCTGTCCCCTCCCTGGAGCGCACTGCTTGTTCGCGATGCGCTTCGAAGCAGTTTAATGGCGGGTCTTGTGCTAGGGTCCGTTGGATGGTGCATCTGGAGCCACGCCTGATGTAGCTCGTGAATGGGCGAAAATTTTGGTAACACTGTTATGAATGTATCCAAGGCTTTTGGAGATAGATCCCCAGTGGACAGCAGTCGCATGCAATGGCGATACAACAGTTTTCCAGCAGGAGCAATGAACGCGCGTATGGCTCCTATTTCCGTTTTCGGTAATCCCTGACCTGAAACCCCCAAGGCTAGAATTGCTTCAGCTTGGTCGGCGGCTCGCTGTAGCGTCTCGATCGCCGAGTCGATGCCTTCACCGTAATTTAACTCCGCCTCGACCAGCTTCAAAAGCAGATGTCTCTTCTCTCGAGTAGCACTGTGCTGCAAATATCCTGGTGTCGAAGCAGTGTTAGGGCTCCTATTTGCTGCTACTGACCGTTTCATCCAGAACCAAGCTACATCCGAGTGGCCCTCCACGACCAGAAAAGGAACCACTGCATTGACGAACCTCTCATCCGCCAGGAAATCATTTGAAGCACTCAAGCCGCTAGACCACATCCACCTGAGTACCGTTGTTCCCGCACCTGAATCTCTCATCCCTGCCCTCACCGATAGCGCCGGAGAGCCCAGTATCTCTTTCATACGGGACATGAGGCAGAATGTCGCCATATCGATTGTAGCCGTTCCCAGCGCAACATTCTCCTCAAACATACCCATAGGATCGTCTACGATGCGCCGTACATCCTCCAGACTGCATTTTCGGGTTCCTTCACCAGGGCGGCCAGGAGACAAGCTGCGCCTCCGTTTAGTGAAGAGCGGACTTGTCAGGATGGACTTAAAGTGGTGATGTGCTGCGACTGATGACATGAGCTTTCTGCTCTTGGAGCGAGCGGTTGTATCCTGATGTGCTCTGCTAAGTGCCCCATGCCTGCCTGGTTTGTCTGGAACTTGGTTTTGGGTCTCGTCCGCCCGAACGGACGGGTACTCTGAATTCAAATGGTATCTGAATGACGTTGTCAGTAGTGATAGGAGCAGCTGCGACTCTTGCCGGTCGAGCGGCGATCGAGGGTGGATCTTCGAGACGAGAGAACGGAGCGAAAGAAGCGCCGAAGGCTTCATCCTTACCCACTGGGTTGGCGAGTCGCAACCTACATGTATGTACAAGTAGCTCGAGGTCGTTCTCCGACGTATTGCGCACGTGACCAGGTCAATGGCCAACGCTGAATAAATGGAGAATGACCCGACATTTCTTGTTTGCACCGTGCTCATTATGGCTATCGATGCCATCCCAGAGGTTACTTCTCCCTTCTGTACATGTCGTTCAGTACAGCGAGCGGTTGGCGCCGTCATGTTCCCGCCTTGTGAACATTTGCATCAGGGATCTCGATTTCGCGCATCGCCCGTCCGTTTTCAGCTGAACTGCCTCACCGATAGCCAGCCACATAACCTGCTGCTCCGTGCCCTGCTGTCCGATTTCGGTCGATGTTTCCATGATGTCGCATGCAGCTTATTCCTGTAGCTGCTTGTATGTATGTATGTATGTACCATAGTATGTATGTATATATGTACAGCGTACTTCGTACTCTACCTGCAACGTGCACGTTTCCGCTGAAAAGCCCGGTCTGGTGTCACACACACACACACATATATCTGTACAGATACACCTCGTGTGTGGCTGCGGCCGAACGTAGTCGCGTTTTTAAACCCGCCATACCATCTTTGTTTCTGCACCCGGATCCCAGCCTGTCGAGTCCGTTGGTTCATAAGGCTTCCAAATCCTGCCGCCAACCCATCCCCTCTCATCCACACCCCAAAACCCCCTTCATCAACCTCAAGGTACCTCATAGTTAGCAATTGCGCGCAGAGCTATCTAGCAGCTCTTTGCATAGATTCCCTGGGTTGAGCTCTTCTTTCCACTTTTGACCACTCGCGCTGACTAGCGTCTGACGTCATTCGCGATGGCCGACGAAAATATTACTGTGGGCGATGAGGGTTAGTACCTGACGTTGTCACGATCGCCGATCAAGTTGCGCTATGTTCCTTCCGTAAGGATCAATTGAGCTGACCCTTGCCCCAGTATCGCGGAAACGGAGTAATGGCGATTCCGTCGGAACCGTTGAGGCTGCAACCTCCAGCGCGATCGCGATCGAACCCAAGATTGGCAAGACGACCGAGAACGCTAGTGAAAGCAATCATGCCGTTCGAGACGGGGATGGCGTCGTAGAACAGCCTAGTGGGCTGGAGAAGGAAGGGGGTAGTGATGACAAAGGGAACGAGAAGCAAGGCGACAAAAAGGAGCCAGATACGGGAGAGAAGCGAGGTCGTGGCGATGCTGATGGAGGTTTAGAGATAGCGTCGGGAGAGGGACACATATCGGCAGAGGGGACGGAAGGGAGAGATTCAAAGAAGCCCAAAACAGAAGTTGAAAACGCTGGAACAAAGAACGGTAGTATCGATGTCGGCGGGAGTGGGGAGAAGAAAGACGATGGACAGGACAACGAAGAGCTTGCGGTCAAGGTTGCCCGGGAGGAAGAGAGGGCGCCCAAGAAGCGAGGCCCTGGGAGACCAAAGAAAAGCGAGACCAAAATGGAGAAGACAGCGGCATCGGTGAGGGAGATGAAAAACAGCGATAGCATTGGGAAGAGGACTCGGTCTAAGGCTTAGACTGAAAATCACACAATCAATTACAGTATTCCTTCCAGCCATTCAGTTGAACAGTATGAATCCACTGCAGCTGAGCTCAGGCTCTAACCAGCTCCAGATCAATACTTGAAGGAAAAGTAAAGCTGCTCATCTTGTACTCGAGAAAATATGCTAGTATATTCTCTATTGTACTATATCACTCTTGTAGGCCCATTTATTTTTATTTGCTGTTGAATGTTGTGGTAAGAGATAAAATTAAAATAAAGGATACCGCAACGCCTAGAAAATGCCAGGTGTGCGCCGGTTTGAATTCATATTCGAATAATAGTGACAATAGGCAGGGCCAGTATCGACCGCTTTCGACCGTCCTTTCTCGATGTCCTCGACATTCCTGTAGAATAGATGAGATTGGGCACCATAGCGCAACCCCCGAGTCTCCGCAAGTAATACAGCGACCCCGAAAGAGCTGCCGCGCGTTGTCCCAGATACGCATGCTCGAGAGGTGGTGCGGCGTCCGCCTCAAGGGGGTTTGGGGAGTGACCGTCAGATGTCACACCCACCTTTCACGCCACCAAGTCTTCAGTCTGCCTCTCCAGCTCATAGAAGAGCAAATACACCTCCTTCTGCATGCTCAACACTTCGCTCGTCCTACTTTCTTTTACCTTCTCATCACTGATCCTCCACCATCGGTTGTTCTGCTTTTTCTTCCGGACAAGCCTAGACACGTCCGCTATGGGAGAGGCCCTGGCTGTCGCCTTCTCAGGCTTAGGACTCGGAATGTTCAGTGACACCCTAGCGCTAGGTGTTTTAGACTTCTGACCGGCACTATCGGATAGGTCGCAGGAATTTGACACGGCCGCAGGGGCAGGAGACTGGGAGGTCGAAGGCCTAGTTCCCGACATGGATGAGGGCCTGGTCGACGGAGTAGAGAGGGAGGGTGAAGGCAAAGGCGAAGGTGAAGGCAAAGGCGAAGGTGAAGGCAAAGGCGAAGGTGAAGGTGAAGGTGAGGGCGAAGGTGAAGGCGGAGCCAGAGGCATCTCCAGGCTTGTGGAATATGAGGAAGGTAATGTTGTGGGCTCTGGACTCAGTGGCAAGATTTCTAACCCTTTCTCTAGCTTCGCAGCTGTTAGACGTGGACTTGGTGCATGGGACGTATTCGGGCTTGGTATGGGGCTGAAGACGCCGCTTGGGTTGATGGTGTTTGGAGTCGAAAAAGGTGGATACACATTCTGTCGCCGAAAGCTCTCGTAGTGTCCAGAATAGTGGCTTCCCTTGTGAGTGACGACCCCTAGAAGCTTGTATTTTTTCTGATCTAATATGCCACCGAGCGGTAATCCTTCTGGAAACACCACCTTAGCCATATTCTTGAGCGACATACTTGTAGGATCAAAAATGGACCGGGAAAGGTGTATTGCCATGATCTTGGGAAACGCGGTAATTCGTATGTGTCTCCCGATTCGTCTTCTAGGGGCAGATTTGATATCGGGGAGTGTAACCCCTTTGGGTGGTTTTTCCGGGTCACTCGAGATGGCCGCCTCGATTTTAGAAATATCTGATTCAATTCTTGCCTTCTCTCTGTCAGTGTGTGATTTCCGTGCCTCGATTGAAAGAGCCTGGACGGCGTGAAGTAACCTGCACTTGTCACATTTGAAGTCGTCGATATACTCCGTCTGGAATAGACCATCGAAACAATCGTTCAGCGTGGAGTTCTTCTGAGGTACGTTCAGAGTCAAGGTCACGAATGATGAAACGCTCGGCCTTGGCTTGAAATGGCATGTCAAGCATTCGATCTGTGACTCTAGCTTCCCTTCAAAAGGGAAACCCTCATCGTCGCCGCCGCCTCCACTCCCTCCTCCACCCGCTACCGCAGCTGGCGGTTGGGCTTCGACACCACTTTCGTCCAACTCCGTAGGACGGTCAAGTGGGTCTGTGACTTTGGAAGCACCGGCACCCGACTGATCATCGCACCCATCCACAGCCTGTACGATAACCCTAAGGCCTTCAATCCCTTCGGAACAGTCATTCGAGCGGAACCTTTGCCTCGCCTTCTCCCTGGCCCGCTGGCCCGCGTGATACTCATCACATAGTCTTTCTGCCACAACCTGTAAAAATTCCTGAGCATCCTGTTGCTGTCTACTGATTCTTTGCCTGAAGGCCTGCTCTAGAGCCACGACGAAAGGCCCAGCAGAGATAGTTTTCTTATATATAGGCCGCTCATTCAGGCCGTCCAGAACCTCTTTCAGTGCTCGCGTGACTATGCCCTGTTGGAGCCCCTCCAGCTTCCACGGCTCAACGCGCTTGCCGCCTTTGCCCTCGCCATCCGGGACGTATTGGTACACGCTTGGTCCATCCAAATTCCGTCGGTGCGTCTCCCGTATCAGGTATATGCGCAAGTCTCCAAGGCCCGCCAGCGATTGTAGGACGGAGTTGATGAAGCAGTCATTAGCGGTATTGAACAGGCCCACTACGCCTTTCTTGCGCGCGCTACTCGAAGACGTAGAAGAGTCGCCGTCGATAAAGAATGTTGGCCCAAACACGTAGATAAGCGTGATGGCAGCGAGTGAGGCACCAGCGGCATAGGTTGCTATCGTCAAAGGTTTGTCGGGCATGGCGCGGCGAGGGATATAGCAGAGCAATGAATGACACCCATGTGCCTGGGCCGAGCGTGCTGCGCCTGGTGAGAGTACAGAGTATTCTACCGTGCAGTGCTACTGCAGGGCCATGAAATGAGCGTCCTTGTCTTTGCTGCGAGACTAGTTGATTGGCAACGTGTATTCTGCTCGTCACTGCTTGTCA
>JAJDFE020000399.1:0-34741 GCA_021527465.2 Geoglossum glabrum | reverse complement strand
GCCGGTGTTCACTGTAATATTGTGATATTAAACTAGCTGCCATGGCTACCAGTAGCCCACCTCCCGGAAATGTCACGGCTGCATTGGCTAGCTTCTTCGCACACGATGAGGGAGACACACCTCAGTTTTCCGAGTCTCAAATTAGACAGATTTCGGATTTGCTGGGCCAGGTGAATCGTGCTTGGAGGCGGGTTCCACGAACCTATACCGTCCTTCGCATCTCTGGTCAATTACACTATTTAGATGTTTTTATCAACCGAGGGTTCAGGGACGATTGGTTTCCAGTCTCTACAGAGAGTCCTTTCCTGGAATGCCTCAGCTCTACTGCTAAAGCGGACTTTATGAAAGCCCAGTCCGCCATTCTCACTGAATGTTTCAATCTCAGGAGAGGCGGGACGGGCAAACATACAACCCATAGCTACGAGCCGCTATCGTTGGAGTCAAGAGCAATCATTGGATCCGGCAGATTGGGCCATGTGGATAGGGTTGTTAGTCTGGCGGGCTGTGGGGAATACGCAAGGAAGCGCATCCGCAGAGAAGGAAATTTCGAACAAGCGCAGATGACCTTAAATAGCTATTCTAATGAGCTGGAAGTCCTGAAGCGGGTACAGCATCGGCATATCGTTGAGCTTGTTGGAATCTACACCGACCCAACATACCTTGGGCTAATCATGTCGCCAGTTGCAGACTGTAACCTGTCCGAATTCCTTGCCCTCGTATCCACATCCTCAGACAAGATATCGCTGCTTCGCAGCTTTTTCGGCTGCCTGGCAATCGCAGTCGCCTACCTACACAATTCAGAGATCCGACATAAGGATATTAAGCCAAGCAACATCTTAATCAAGAGAGGCAACGTCCTGGTTGCAGACTTTGGGCTTTTGCGCGATCCAATAGATGCTACATGCAATACGACCGAGGAAATTACTACCTTCAGTCCGAGATACTGTGCACCCGAAGTTGCAGAGAATGAACCACACACTTCTTCTGCTGATATCTGGTCGCTTGGGTGCGTCTTTCTCGAGATGGCGACTCTCCTAAAAGGAGAGACGGTTGATGCAATGGAGGCTATCTTCAACACAGGTAGTTCTCGAGGCCAACACTTCTACAGCAATCCTGACGGAACGTGGCAATGGATTCTCATGCTTAGAGCCACTGGGTTACAGTCCGATAACGAACCCCTCAATTGGACCTCGAGGATGTTGCAGTTTGACCGCTATGCACGCCCAAGCGCAGCAGCTTTGTTTGAGACAATTACCAGGAGCAGCTCTGGAACAGATCCAAATGCAAAGTTCTGCGGCACGTGCTGCGCGGGAGATAGTTCTGATTCCGAGGGCGCCATAGCAAAGGGGGTACAGGGCCTTAATATCAAGAACGCACGCCGAGTGTTCTGCGATAAATGCGATGAATACCCAGCTGGCTTCCGGGGCATCCATGAACTCCGCCGCCACAACGATCGCGCACATGGAATCAGGCGGATGTGGGTTGTCACTGAATGTCACGACCCCAGCTCCCCCGTTCCGGGAAGACCTCTAGCAGATTGTGAGTTCTGCAGACTGGGTAGGCGGTACCATGCCGAATACAGCGCAGCTGCTCACCTCCGAAGAGCCCACTTCAACCCCAAGTGGGGGAAGCGTAGGACAGTCGGCAGCGATTACCCTTCAACAAAAGGGAAAGAGAGGGAGAAAGGCAGCGGCGATTATCCTTCATTGAAAGAGAAAGAGAGGGAGAGGAGAGGTAGCGGCTACTACCTCCCAATGGAGATTTTACGCAAGTGGATGGAGGAGGTGGTGGAAGATCTCCGGGGAATATAGGTGGCTAGGATGTCAGTTTCCCGGCAAACCTTGCGCTCCCCTACTGATTTTTCCACAGGAAATCATCCGTCGACTTAGCTGTCGGTACAGTTTCAAATTAGATACCCACTTCTCGCCATATTCCATGTAATTTCCAATTAAATGCTTGCTCAGATAGCCTATACGACATCCCTACATCGTCGTCTGCATCGTCTGCATCGTCTACACCATCGCATTGTCCCTTTCAACAGGAATCGTGGCAACATGATCTCATCTTTGATCACACCACGATTCAAAAGGAAATATCTAGTCCCATCTCAATCGGTTCAACGGCCGATCAATCCTGATCAGATGCACGGCGATCAATTCTACAGGTTCCTGGAGTATAGCTATGACTAGCTATTGAAGGTTGGCGATGCGCTGCTGTGAATAGCACCCTCCTTGGTGCAGCAACAACACGACGCTTGTCGGGTTCAAGACGGAGAGTATACCCGGAAGGTATAACAGTGTCAAATGCATTCATGTCACATTTGAAAAGATGCGCCTTTCCTGTTTTCTTTCCCTATGCGACCGACCAGCCCAGCTAGCAGTTCGTAGAGACGTGTAAGAGCACATAGAAGCGCAAAGTGCAGGTAAATGAGGATCAGCAACGATCGGAGACAGTATTTTGTGCTATAGTTGGTGGTCTTTTCTGCGTTACTTAGTTCGTTGCCCGAATGCTGGTCACAGTGGTAATTTCTGGAGCCCTCAATAAGAGTAGCTACCAACACTATCCCTATTGCCATGCCTATCCACCATTCAACTCAGGTAACAGCCATTGCTGGAGTATACCTAGCCGCCGCCATTGACCTTCTTCATATCTAAATGTCTTCAATACCGATAGGAATGTTATCTAGCTATCCCGGATCCCAGGTTTCTAATATCCCAGATGTCGGAGTTAGCGTCTGGGCTCCCGTGCAGCCTCATTTAGGGGCTCGCCCCTATCCTCAATCCACATTGGGTCTCGTGGTCGGGCTGTAGTTCACGGAGGATGTAATTCTAACTCACTTTAACTATGTATTTATCCAGCACTTTTAGGGCACGAAAACAGAGCTAGTTAGCCGCTGGCATCAAGGACAGACGAGAAGGTTAGCCGTGTCTAGCCTTCGTTCTCTGTCCCCTCATTTATCCGCCATCTATTGTCTTTAGCTCAACGGTAGTTACCAATCACCACCCTTGCCCTTCCCAACCCTCCCTTAACTTCGCCCCTCCTCCACCCATTCCTGCACAGAACAGGCTTAGAGACGACCGAGGGCGGAGGCTCTGAGAGCGTACCTTGTAGAGAGCCAACACGTATTTCGTATCGCATCGCTTCCGCATCTATTTGATTGATCTGAAGCTGCTCAGCCGACAGATCTGCTCGAAGAGTCCTCTTGTTAGACGGGGCTCATAGCATCACGAGCAGCAACGATAGTTGGCTCCGGCACTCAGATGGCCAGTGAGCCTCGCATCCCTAGGACTCTATCAGCCAGCGCGTTGGTTATCGAGGTATTTAGCCCCTAGTGCTGAAGCAAGAGGAACATTCCATTAAGTATCTTGTGTGGGAGGTCGTCCCAATATTTCTGTTAGTAAGTACATACCGCAATAAAGCTTACCACAGAGTGCGCTAAGAACTTCAATACGCTTAAAAGCAATACCCCAATCGTTTATGTCCCACTGGCTAGATCCTGATCAACACGAAAAGCAAAATTTTTATATCAACCTTACAGGCAAAGCACAACAATAGTCTAACATCTCAGAACACGGAGAGGTGGACAACTATTGATAATCCTCCGTTCGTAGAACGCACTTATGGAATCAATCACCAAAAAAAAAGGGTGTCGGGTTGTACACTCCGCCATTTGGGGCGGCCACTCCATTTTAGGTGGCCACTCCGTTTTGGAGCGGCCACTCCGTTCTGTAGAGTGGCCACTTCATCCTACAGTCAAGTCGCACTGCAAGAATATAGACGGGGCCATGGACTCTATTCTTATAGTAAGAGCCTGGGATTGGGGTGGAGCCCTATACAGTCGAGTCGCGCTGCAAGAATCTCCCATTATAAGAATATGAATACATAGCTCTACCCCGATGAGTTACAGTGGATATGTAATCTGAGAGCAAGATCAAGAACACTGCCTGTTAGCTCTCTTCCCTACAAGCTGACATCCGTTTGACAAAGACCTATATGAACCATTGAGTGCCTTAGGTTTTAGAATAGAGATCACATCATTCATGAAACCTCTTGTTGGTCTCTTCCCCTAGTGGCTGTAAATAAAAGCTTTACACCGGTTCTCTCTAGAGCATTCTTTTATGTTTCTCATTCTGACTAGCGCTCCTCTTTACATCTTTCCTCCCCTTTAACCACGAAAACGTTTGTGGCAAGGCGAATGAAAATACTTGACATATAAAAAAGATCTCTAAGCTATACTACTTACCATGACTCCCCCTCTTCGACCATTCCTCATGCAACTTCTTCCGTCTTCTTTACAATTCCCCTGCACTCATATATGGAATGCCAACATGGGATGTGCCCGCGCGAGCTCGAGGTGAGCAAACCTAGGCTCACCCTGCTCACCGTTTAAAGCAACAGTAACTGTTGGCGCAGTGTACTTGGTTCGGTCGCTTTAACGGTAGAAACAATGGTCACAGCGTAGTCACAATGTAAACAGTAATTAGAGCTCGAAACCTATCACCAGCGAACTTGTGTATTGACTTGACTACCTGTCTAACTACGAGGACCCGCCTCTAGTTATAGACGTTCTGCCTACAATGCCGGCATTGCCTAGGAGGCCTCCAACCTCCGTAATCTCAATCCTGAGACCTATACCGGTCTCAGCTATCGTTCCCGCGTCGCACCTGTGCGACGCCGATTCCAATGCCGTGTTCGTGGCGTTGCCGTTATCACGGCAACACCGTATCCGTGGCAGTGCCGCATATTGCAACAAAAACGGCAAGTCACATCCCCCACTACATCTGAACGTCAACAATGGCAACTCTCATCCCCCGCGAGCCATACACGAAGGAAGAGCTGGAAAAACTCTACCCAAAAGACCTACAGTTACAGCTCGTTCAGGTCGTAAGTCCGATTCCGCACAATTCATGTTTTTCCCCGTTATCCATGCAGACCGGCTCACGAACCTGAGTTCGCCAGATCCTTCGTCATGGTATATTTCCCCCCAGTGTCGCAACCAGGCTTACTGCCGGGAAAGCTGCCTTGACCACTATCTAATCCTTCGCTTATCACAGGGGAAAGAACTCCCATGTCCGCAAGATTTCGGAATGTACGTCTACAGTTGCCAGAACCGTAGAACTCTCCCTTGCTAATTTACGGCCTTCAGACGGGCCTCCCTTCATGTAAGCACTAGATCCTCGCCAGCCTGCCGCAAGGAGACCGGTTGTTTACTACTGCAAAGTCTGGCCTTACTGTTCTGGCGCAAAGAGCTTAACAAGCGCGATCCTGAGCGATGACGGAGACTCGGAATGGGATCAATTCAAATGGCGTCAGCGTCTGGAAACCTTCGGCGAAGACGATAACCCTATGATGGCGACAGGCCCCAAGGGAGAGATGGACATAATTTGGCAAGACCCCGCCAGTACTCTTCTTCCCACACGTCGCACAAAAACTAAGTCAACCATGGCCATCCAGTGACCCAGGCCAACTCACTGATGTAGGGCGCCAAACGACATTGAGGCTTGGGCGCCGCTTGCGGTACCTTTACGTCAAGCAACTGGGCTTTATGCCCGATAAAATCGGTGATACCGACATGATATACCTGCGTACAACCCCCCTGCCTAGGACATTGGAATCCCTACAGCAGAGTTTCTTGGGGATGTATCCAAGGTCAGCAAGGCTCCCGGGATTCCGTGAGCCTACAATTATTACACGATGGCCTGCAGATGAAACCCTTTACCCGAACGATGACACGTGTAAAAGATTTATCCAATTAGTTAGGGCTTTCACTGAAAAGACTGCGGAAAGATGTGAGCAACTTCCCTGGTTTGCCGATGCCAGGACTGAAATATCTACTCCATAGGGGATAACACAAAGGAAATGGACTATCTTAATAACCTTATTTCCAAGTGGATGCCCCCCAACTCCCCACGCGTTAGTGTCGATTCACATCCCAGCATCGTTGGGATACTGGACACAGTGAATGCGACTCTTGCCCATGGCACTGCAACGCGCCTTCCCAAAGAGTTCTATGATGCCAAAGGTCTTGAGATACTCGACCGTATTGGCACAGAAGCGTGGTTTGCCGGTTATAAGGAGAGTAGTGAATTCCGGACATTGGGTATTGGGCCTTTGTTGGGCGATATAGTATCTAGGATGGTTAGCAGTGCGCAAGGCACTGACGGGGACGGGCAGTGTCGGGGAGGAGAACGGAAAATAAAGTTCGCCCTATCCGGAGCTCACGACACGACTCTCTCTGGGATTTTGGCCAGCCTTGGCGCCTTTGAAGGGAGGAATGGGAAGTGGCCCCCCTATACGAGCCATATTGCAATGGAGCTGTTCCGCAAGTCGAATGTGCCTGACCAAGAGCCAACACTAAAAGCTGAAAGTGACTCGACCCGATGGTATTCAATTTTTAGGCCTACCTCTCCTTTCAGTACTCCCAAGACCCAGAAAGTTGCAGGCATCGCAAGGAAGCCTCAACAGGAGCTTAGCGTGAAGCAGAAGGAATCTCTAGCAGGATACTACGTCCGCTTGCGGTATAATGACCGCCCCATCGTCGTCGAGGGTTGTAGAGCTCCTGGGAACCATTTGGAGGGTGATGAAAGCTTTTGTACATTGGTATGTGGCCGTCCCCGACCCGATATGTATGAATGGGTCGTATCGTCAGAGGCCCTGTCCTTACAGACCACGCTGACACACACCGTGCCCGCTTGCTGGAGTAGGAGGCATTCAAGGCCATTGTCGATAAATTTACGCCCGCTAACTGGAAGCAAGCATGCCTTACCAACCTGGACAAACCCGCTATCCCGCGTGCGCTAGAACGTCCTGGTATCTAGACGCATCGGGCTTGCTATTGCACATATACATGTAGATAGAAGTAGTAGTTTATAGCTTTTTCGCAGTACACTACGGAGAAAGCCAAAGAAATAAAGTAGTTATTAGATTTTCACAAGAGTAAAAGAGGCGCGTACACCATTTCTGCGCTAGAAGCAGAAAACACCTTTGAGCCATAACTAGCGGTATCAACGAACTTCTCGTTTTTATTGGTTTTCCCTTTAATTTTCCGGGACTTCACTCTGAGTGAGGACCTTGGAGAATTGAAACTCCCCACCAAAAAATTTTTTCCATAAAATTCAAGTAAGTTAAAACTATTCAGGTCGTGTCTAAGCTAGGTATATCATACATACATATAAGTCGTGTCTCATTTATATTATTTAGAAGTTTTATTTTTTCCGGTTTGGGTTACGCGGGGGGCGAGTTCTGGGGCGTCAGAGTATAAAGGAGGAGGAGGAGGTGAGTATAGTTTTTGAGGATGAATGATTAAGGTTTGATAAGTAGAAAATACGTTGGTTGTGTGTGAGGGTTCTTTTTGGGTTTAGGCAAGGGGGGAGGTTACTCGTCGAGATAGCAGTGGCGATCTAGTGGTCCGGGTAATAGTACTCGGAGTCTTACGTTTACTGGGTGTATAGGGGTTAGATTGGGGTTTTTGATTTCTTTTTTTTGGGGGGGGGGGTTTGGCTTACAGCTGCTCAATAACTGGCGCGATACTAGTTGGGTTTTGACATAGTCCTCGTTAAATAAAAGCCAGATGGTGTTCTCAATGCGTTTAATGAGGGAGTCGGGGACGAGAACCATGACGACTATACTTCCGGCTCGAAAGAAGTCTCCTTCCCAGTGGTTTAGTATCCCCACGCCCTGCCGCAGGAGCTGTTGGCTGTCGAGACGCTCGGGGGGTGGTGGTTGTTGTGGCTGGAATATATTGAGCAGCCAGAATCGACCGTTGTAGACGCGCTTCCAGTCTGTGTAGAGGTCTTCGAATTGCGAAGCTAGAAAATCCTCCAGGATCTGGGCGTATACTGTAAGTAAAGGGGATGGGGGAAGGGAAGAAGAGATAAGTGTTGGAAGGAAAGGTGGGCAAACCTGGCGCTGCAGACAGAGTGCCACGGGAACGGAATACGGCCTTCCTCTGGCATCTATCAACTTTACATTTGGATCCGGGGGTGATGGCGGAGGCAATTGCTGAGTAGCCGTCAGGGTTTTTGCCTGGATATAACTGGCCGTCACATGAGCTTGTTGGAGCGTGACTAAGCGATAGGTGAACGTACACGGATTCTGAAATGATCCTCTTGTACTCCTCCGTGGATGTTCTCCAGCTGCAGTTCGTATTAGTAGTATGTTTTCAGGAGCTGAGCAGGCCCTCGAGCATTTACAGCTCGCAAAAATGAGCAAGCGAGTTGGAGACGGTGTGGAGAGCTTCCGCCTGCTTGACTATCGTTTGCCTAACTAGCTGTCAGGCGAGTCGCTTGAGAGGGGCAGAGTTTGGGGTTACCTGTTTTCAACCCCCAGATGCCGGATGATAGTGAGGTTGTACGCTGCGATGCGTGCATGTAGCCTTTCGACCTCTTTGCTAACATTAACCCTCCAGTCCACTTTGTGGGGCAAAGCCCGCAACGCCCCAATCCGTGAAGATTCCCCGAGGGGTTTCTTGTACTTAGCAATCTTCCTTAAAAATTCGTCGAGATCCCTTCGGCAAGTTGCCGCAGTCTGCTGGATGGCTGAAAGTTGGTCAGCTTCGCTGTCGATCGGAGTTAGAGACTCTAGCATTGACATATTCCTATCCAGGAGATCCAGTTCGGTAATGACCTTTTGGTATTGGGTTTTGGCAGGGAGCGTGGATTTGGTTTCATTGATGAGCAGATGAATGACATGGGCCAGGGCGACGAAGTCACCTATTCCCAGCACCATCATGAACGGGCCAAGTGTCTAGGGGATGTATTGCGAGTAGATCTCGAGGAAGCGAGGTCACTGTGGACATTTACTCAATCTTCTAACTGCGCCTCGTCTCTTTCTCTCGACTTCTGAGGTATCGCTTTTTCACATGACCTGACTACCCTCATAGTACAGTACTCCGTACATGTACATGTAATGCAGTGAGTGATTCTTGCCCTCTAATCCCCTCGAGGTTGCCAACACAAGGGCTTTCTGCAGTTGACCGGTCAAAACCTGGATACTGTTATTATTCACACCGTACCGACCGCTCCATAGATTCTACCATGTCGCACAAAAGTGTCCCATCCAGCGACTCCCCTTGCACCACTAGAAATAGATACTGTTTTTAATATGCATATATACATACATACATATATATACGCGTGCAAGAGAAAAATAGATTTTGATTTTTTGGCCCAACTTTGTGGAACGTTTGATGTTCCCTGCCGAGGTTACAGATATATAATAGCGGGTGTGGAGGGTAAGGGAGGATGCAACGCGATTTGGATCTCCGATGCGTTATTAGTGGGCGAGCGGGATGGAGGTCGGGGGTGATTCTTTTCATCCCTTTTTTTTTTGTTAGAGCGGCTGGTGGATGCATCCTGCTCGGACGCAGCAGCTGTTTTCTCTTGAAGAAGGTCGTAGGGTTAGGTTGGGTTGGTTTGCGGGAACCCCCCAATGCCGTGGGATTGTCGGGCCTGCGGGATGGCCCGAGGGCGGTTCAGGGAAGGGCGGGGATACGTGAGGCGCGGCACGGGGGAAAGAGTGGTGAATGGTGGGGCGGGGTTGGGTGTTTTGCGTAGTTATCGAGTGGTGGGGTTTGTTGAGCGGTGAGCTTGATTGTGGAGGGTTCACATGCTTGGGAAGCTGGTTTGCTGGGTGGTTTTCGACGGGAGGGCTGAGAACTTGTATATTGGCCTAGGGACGGAAGCTTACACGATACAACATCCTTCCATCCATACACGGCGAGAACGGGTGTACGTACTCTGTACGTACAGAACACGGGCAATATATGTGGGAACGCGTCTGAGGATCGGGATGCGTGCGTGTGCATTGTTTCTGGCCGGGTCTCGTGCGCCGGGCAGGCCTGGTGAGCTCTCCCTCGAGTCGAGCGGGGGGCCTTTTTTGCGTCGCCCGGTTCGGTTTTCTGGGCGGGGGTATGAGACGTCCCCGTTCCCCTGAATAGAGCGAACGATGGGGATGGGGAATGAGGGTGGGGATTGCCATCCGTGGTTTATTTTTCTTGTCCTCGACGGCGCGTGTGACGGTGATGGCTTCTCTCCCGGCGGTAAGCAGCGGGCCTTGGGCTTACCGCGCAGTGGAGGAACCGGGTGCCGTCAGCGTCAGCTTCCACGCTGACCCGTGGAACAAGCTCTTGAGTGCCTTGACTTGCGTTTTATTGTTTTCCCTCCTCACTTGCTCTTGGGTTTGGCAGCGCTCCGGGATGGCAGACTGCTGCAGCTTCGCCTGGATTCTGGATTTGTAAAATTCCCGGGCTCCGTGGGACGGATGGATGTAGTGGTCCGCGTGTGGATGTGTGTGCGGTACTCTGTACATATTCTCAATCCTGGTTGCGTGCGTATTGGCCTAGAACTTCTTGAGAGAGTTATGGCGTTTTATCGTGCCTTTCCCTCCTGCCTTCCTGCTGTCTCTTTTTGCCTTGCAGTGTGTGATTGTGCGTGCGCAAGGGCGCTTCCACAAAGCATCCACTCGCGTGCACCTGTCCGGGTTCTCGCTGCGTGGAAAGTCTAAACGCCGGGCTTTCAGTGAATGGGGGCTTGATCGACTGATGGAGCTGGTGGTGCGTCTGCTGGCCACTGATAAGGCAGTTCCGTACTCCGAGTAACATTGATAGCTCTGCGTAGCATTTTTCCTCCTTCCGGCTTCAAGGTTACTTCATCCTACCGTCTGCTCGAGCAACTCTGGTACTTCTTTCGATCGTTGCCGCGACTATTCTTAGACCTGGTTTGATTTTGGCTTGTTCACCGTTTCAGCACATCGGATATTCCTATTCTTTTTTTTTTTTCCAGCCGCTATTCTGCTTGCAAAACTGCCCACTATACTACCTTTATTCTGCTCGCCCTGGTCTTCCTTCAGTTTTCTGTACGTTGTCCAAGCTGCTTACCGAACATCTCTCCTGCTGGGCTGTTTCAATCTTGGACAGTCAAGACTGCCCATTTCTTCACTGTTTCGAATTGACTAATATGAACTTGTGTTACAGACAACTCAACCTCAGCACCTATACCTAGCTAAGCTATAGCTCTGTCCACGCAATCTCCTCTCCTGCGCCCCTACGAAACAAGCTCGGTGTGTGCGACTGGGGAAGACATTTCCATCTTCTACCTTCAAAGTTCCGTCGTCCACGCTGTTCACCTCAAGCTTGTGAACAAGCCCTGCAGAACGGCGCACCACAGCTCTGACAGCCAACGCATAACAACTTGCTAAAGCCACATAGCACTTCCAATGCCTGAGGCATCCCAGCAATCTGCCGGCGAGACGCTGGGAGTGCATCGCAAAATGAACTCACTGTCGCGGGCGAGCCAAAACGCAGGTGGCGAAGGAGGCAAAGCGCAAGTAGCACCTGAAAAATCTACATTTCTAGATCAGGTGGCAGACATGAGCATACTTAGACCGATGGATAGGGGTGCACCCGGTGATGCGGCTCTTATCACCATGGTAAAGCGCGGAGATGCAGAGAAGCAATTGTCAAGGCAACGGAGCCAGTTCTACGGTGAGGTTTTCGCGGTTCGGGAAGGCAGTGGGTCGGCACGCGAGAGGATAACAAAGGACTCGATGGTTATAGCGGAGGTCCGAACGAATGTTATCGTAGGTTTCATGCATAGCCCTGCGATAGAAACATGCATGAAGTGTTATGTTAATTATCAAATTACTTTCTTGACAGGTCGAGAATGAGTTCGCCTTTGTGACAGGCTTCTCCAACCAATTATCAACTCGTTACCAGCGCCCCGAAACCTCTATCATGATCGATGTCACTCATTCTGCATGCATGATGCTCGCCGGCTCCTTTGAACCTACCTACACCCTCACTGTCACCGCCCTCGCCGCAAACATCCAACCCGCGACAAACAAACGCAACACCGCACTCCTCCAGCACTGGATGACTGAAAACCTCGGCGTTGAGCCCTCGAGAGGTGTCGTCAAATTCGTTGCCATCCCCGAGGAAAACTTAGCAACGAACGGGGTTACAGTGCTTGGTGAGATCGAGGCCTTGGACAAGCATCTCGGCTTCGACAACGTAGGAGGCCTGAAGCGGACTCTCACAAGGGGACGGACTGGGTCCAAAAGCAAGAAGACCTCGGATTCCTCCTCGACCACAAGCTCACACTCGCCATTCATACCGATCCGTATAACTCCATCGCCACAGCTATCCTCCGTCTCGGAAGGCGAGCAGCTGCCACCATTACCATCCATACCGAATGACAAATCAAAGTGGGACCGCCGTGCAGACAAGGCCCAGCGCATAGGCCGGCGAAGGAGCATCATCGAGTTCTTTGCTAAGCAGAAATGAGGGGAGAAAGTGCAACAAGTGTGAAAGTTCCTAAAACGAGAGATCTTTCCTTTTCTCGGCTATCCCCTCTAGGTTTTCCTCTAAGGGCATGATCCCCCCCCCTTTTTTTTGTATCTGGTGAGTTTTGTTCCCCTTCGGATTTGGATCGGCCCGTTCCCGGGGTTTTTGTTCTCTCGTGTTCCCTTGCACATGTCTATATCGGCAGTGATATGACTGTTGGTAGTGGGGGCGTAAGGGTGAGGGGAAGCGGGAGATCGGCTGCCAGGGGGTGGTGCTCTCTAAGCATGTGTGGAGCCTTCTTCGTGTCTATATGATACTCTTCTTCCTACCACCTTTTTCTTACGAGTTTTCTTTTTTCATCGGAGGCTACCATTTTATGGAATGACACAAAAAAGAAATCGGAACAGTTCGGGTTTGGGGGACTATCCTGAGCATGATTTTTGTTCTCTTCTCTTTCACCTCCACTTCCACCTCTCTCCTTCTCCCCTCGCGGATTAGAAAGGAAAAAAAAATAAGGACCGATAGCAGATTTGCGAAAAGCCACCCCGCACCTTCCGCTTATTTCCAACGGTGGTTGCCTAGTAGGATCGAGAGCGGGGCACTTTCTCTCTTATTTCCCCCTGGCGAAAATTTCTTTTTTTGAAGAAATTATAGCCATCTGGATTCTTGTCTTTTCTCTTGTTTCCCTAGAGGACATGCAACATAGAGATACCCGGCTCCCCCCCACCTACTATTCCTTCCCTGTTTAGGGGCCTCTTTTGTTGAGTGGGTTGGGGGATATGTGTAAAATACTACGGTACCGAAATTATAGCCATCCTGGTTCTTGTGTTTCTCGTTTCCCCAGAGGATATGCAGCATAGAGATACCGAGCTTCCCCCCCCCTCCCGCTCTTTTTTCCTTCCCGGTCGAGGGCTTTCTTTGGGTGAGTTGGGGACGTGTGCGTAAAATACTACGGTACAGGGCATAAGTTTTGTTGGAGCGCGGGGGTCGCGCGTGGGGGTGCGGGGGCTGGTTGAAAAAAATCCCAATAAAACTGGTATGTTTCTTCCTGTCTGCACAATCGCCTATCTAATTAATCATTATTCTGAGAATGCAGAAATAGCCAGTCTCTTAGATAGTGGGATCACATCACTGGCGATGATGGAGAATCAGAAAAAAGAAAGACCGCCCTACAATACAGACGTTGCTAAACGCCGTAAAGAAGTAAAGGAGGTAGAACGCCCGACAAAATACCATACCATGCAGTTGTGGTCATAAAGCTAAGAATCTTGGGAAGTAAAAAGCCAAGGGCACATTGCTATGATTGAACGAAAATGCGCCCTCGGTACTGGAAAGTATCATCAACATCTTCTGTCGCACCGCTCGGCGACGCCGAAGATCCCGAAGAGCTAGGCGTTCCCTCTAGATTCCCCAACTTCCGCGGGCTTTGCGGTATCTTTGAAAAATAGTCCGCGGGCTCCTTACCCTTGGCCATGTTCGGAGATAACTGAGGTGGTGGCCTGCTTTCAAACCCTTCCTCTTCCACGTACCCGACAAAGTAGTTGCCGGAATCGCCGGACATCATCATAGGTCTGTTCTCTTCACGTTTGGCTTCGGCGTTCGGAAAGCTTGAATAGCCTGAGTAGGGCGGGGGAACTTCAGTCCGAGGTGTTTCTGGGCGAATCCACTTGGCGTCGTGCTTTCCCAACGACTTATCCAGTGGAACCGTCACAATCCTCGGCCTTTCCCACTTACTATTCCAGAGGTAAACTACCCCCTGGTCATTACTACACTGGATCATGAGTAGCTCTGGTATTGTTGGGTGCCATGATAGGCTTCTGATCGGTGAATGCTGGACAATAATTGCGAATGGGGATAGTAATTTCAAAGACCAGATCCATACGGTTGTGGGCATTGAATCGCTCCTCGTTGCGATTAAAGTTCCATCGGGATTGTTAAATGCGATTGTTGAGATGCCGACCTTCGGGTTGGGATCTGTGGGGAGGGAGCTAACCGTTGGTGGGCACATTGGCTGGGCGGCAGTGATATAATTCCGTTGGCCAGAAGCGGATACTTGTTCTTGCCAGACTGGGACTCGAGGCAGCTTTATTGTGCTTGTGTGATCCAAAAAAACCGCGGGAGAGAACTAATCTTCAGTCAGTGTAACATCCCACTAGCTAGTGCAAAAGCGTGAGTATACCGTAAAGTTACTCAAGAGCGTTATCCGCCTGTCGTACCCACCGACGGCTAGGTAGTCACCTTGGGGGCTCCACTCTAAACTCTTAACGCCGAGTCCACCAGCGTTTCCGTCTTGTCCTCCAGTGTACGTCCTGTAGAGGTGACCATCTGCAGTATACACAAGGACTTTGTAGCCGCTGGATGCAGAGTCCCAGACCGCAATCCACCTCCCACAAGGACTCCACTTCAGGCCTTGTGCGTCAGTGGTTGGAATCGAAAATGAATTCCCCAGTCTGTATGTGGTGTGTGCATGAATGGTGATGATGTCATGGGTAGCAGGCCTTGTGAGTAGTGCAAAGTGACTTGTGCATGGCCTGTAGCCAAAACCCCTTGATATGAATTTTGGGTCCCGAATCTCGACACTTCGGCCAGTGATTAGAGACCAAACGGTAAGCTTAACGCCAAACTCCGAAAACACCAGCACCTCGTCCGCATTGCGGCCGAATTCAACGTTGGCGATTTTGCCCAAGCCCCCGCCAACGCCTTGGACCGTAGCCGTCCACTTTGGATCGCCCACGTCCCACACTCGAACAGTGTCCTCGTCGGCTAGCAATATTCGCATTGGTGATCCACCTTCCTCTTCCGTCTTGTCGATCCCGCTTCTCCGTTTTGTTGTTGCCGCACACTCGAAGAGTCCGCTCTTCGGGAGCAGCGACGATATAGGACAGCATGGCGACGGTGATTCTGTGACGATCCGGGGCGACCATCGAGTAAAGGAAACGCGAGACGCGAAATCCGGGTTCACGTTGATAGTCCGAATTGGCTCGAGGGTTCGGGTAGAGCGCAGTATGAGACGGGGCGGTAGGAGGGTGGCAATAAATGCGCCGTTTGGGGAGGGAATCGAGTGCTGCGATGCTAAGGCCGGCAGATGTCAGCGGCGGCGTCCCACTCACGGCAGACTGATATCTCGAACTTACATTTGAAAGCCGAAGAGAACTCCATACTGCCTGCAGAGGGACAAAAGCGTAAGTGGTTTGAATGCAGGAAGTGAGGAGTGGTTCAGCGATGCAATGCAACGCTCGGGTGTAAACATTCGCGTGGGCAGCGCGAGGCCATAAACATGAACCACGCGAGGCGATGCTCCTGTCCCACAGAGCCCGATGCCGTCGCAAAAACTCGAAAATTGCGAAATTCTCAGGGCACGGGTGGAATGGTGATATGCCCGGAGAAGCGCAAAAACGTGAGAACAACTGCCGTGTAGCTCGGGAAATCCGAGGGCCTGTTCTCCGGTTTTGCACAGTGCAGAAGGTGCTGACCAGATTGCGGGGACCAGGGGCAGAGACTCTGTACATACATACAGCGGGCAAGATGCAGCAGGGGAGAAGTAGAGTTTCGAGAGTCGAGATCCACATACCTTACTACTCGTACAATATACTCACGACCCAGCGGCGCCTCGAGGCTGTGCGTGCTCCCCAGCTTCCCAGCGAGTCAAATACTATGGCAGGACCGCCAGGACGCCCGGCCAGGGCTGCTGCGACGGAGCAGATGGACGTGGAGGCTTGAGCCAGACCCACAGAAGCAGGGAGCGTGCAAAGCGACGAGTGACTGGGCCAGACCTTGGGTCAATACGCAGTATGAGTTCAGTGTGTTTCTATCCTAGGTATTCTATCGCATCATCCCCAGAATCCGCCGAGATCTGGTTGACAAACGGTCTGGATGTGCGGTGCAGGGTCGTGCGGGCCCAACTCTGCTGCAGCCAGATTACTCCGCAGACCCAGAACCCAAAGGAAAGGAAAATAAATAAAAAAAAAAAAGGAGGTTCGTAGCACCGGACGCAGGAGTCCGCAGAGAACGGCGGCTGCCCTCTTCTATTAGCTAGTCGGCCCTATCCACCGGGTGTTGTTTGCATTCGTCCGATATCCACTCCTCATGCGGTTGCCGGTGACGGCGGCCGACGTGGGAAGGAAAGGGAAAAGCGGTGAGGTGGGGACGGGCTTTAGGCTTCATGGTAGGTAAGCCGCCTAGGGGAGCAACAGGACAGGACATGCTAGCGATCGAAATTTCACGATGTGATCGAATCCAGAGCTTTTGTTTTGGCTAACGGAGGCAACGATTACGGTACGTCCTCTCTCCCGCAGCCACGTTCTACAGGCCAATCACCCTCTGTTGCGCCGCCGTCGGGCCTGCGCCCGCTGCTCCCAATCGGACGCGGGGATTCCGTGCCATCGCGCTAGCAGGAAGCCACATTCGATCTGTCTGATAGGTCTGCGGGACCACACGCTCCCACCAGCTCGCTCACTCGTCCGCAGGGCTGGACCTGTGCACCGCGTCAACGCATTGCCTAGTGTAACAGGGTGCAAATGACGAGTAGGCGGCGTTCTTTAGGGTTTCCGCCGGGGGCGCAAGACTAACGTCGGTCACACCAACCGCCAGCAGGATGTGGCTTCCACTGCAGGAATCACAGGGCAGCCGGACCCGAAGAGGCGCTGGGTGCGTGCGACAATGATTGCCCTACAAAGGGGGTGCGAGCTGAAGCAACGCCAGCGAATCTCGAGTATCCTAACACTACGCCAGTGTTCCCAAAACGCATGGGTACCTAGCACAAGTCCCTCCTCAACCCGAACGCGGCTCTTCCCATCATCGGCGCTCGAGCAGCAGCTGGCCTCACAACCCTTGCAGGTATAATCAAATGAACAGGGAATCAAGCAGAGCGGTACTAGTGGGCATGCCGTACGTGCTTGCACCGCCGTGACTGGTGACAGTGGGAGGCGGACGGGTTGTCTGATTGACCGAGTGGAGATCGCATCATCCATCACATGGACTGGCCATCTACATACCGTACATACCGTACATACATACATACATTGCCCCTTACCACCCGCCCCGTAGCACACCACAGGTCGCTGCATACGGAAGTGCTGGTCTGCATACCTGTGCAGGTTCCGGAAACGTGAGCAGCTCCATGGCACTCTCGATGGCCTGTATGACTTGCCCGAACCGCCGGGAAGAGATGGTGTGGGGTTGCGGCCGTAACTCGTAGCCCCGTAACTATTTGTCGGCCATAAACTCGCCGCAGTTCCTCCCCATTTCCTGTGAAATTGGACACAGGCGTCCCACCATCCTATCCCGACTTGAGCCAAGGTTACGAAACAGGTCTCGAACTCAATCGGGGGTGCTGACGATCCATCGGCTAGACTCCACATCGCGCAGCGGGAGGAAGACTATGACGGCCACACACTCCACTGGGATTGCATCCACCAAAGCAACTCGGGCGCGGAAGCTAGGTATTGTGCTTGGCTGGCCATGGAGCGGGGAGAAACCCAGGACGTCGGGGTAGAGAATACGAAGAAGATCAATGACGTCATCACCATTATTTCCCGGGGAAGCAGGTGGATGATGAGTCGTAAAGCAGCGATGAGCCGCTTACATAACGCCGTCCTGAGTCTTGCCCGACTAACACTGGCAATCCCGACACCATTGACAGCTTCGCAATCATGACCACCGGTCCCATTGACAAGGCTGTGCCTCCAGCAGCGGAGCCGGACCTCGACTCGTCTGAGGATGACGAAGACTTTAATCCTGGTGCTATTCCTTCGGCCGCAGCTGAAGGCCTCTCGTCGGACAGCGACTCTGATTTCAGCAGCAACGAAGTCACAACAAAGCCCACAGGCAAAAAGCGGAAACAGGCCAACGGAGGAGGAGAGCTGGAGCTGGAATTTGCTTCAGGGGATGAAGCGACGATACAAAAAGGCAAACGGAGGAGGCAGAAAAAGGCCAAAGGAGCAGCCGCTGACTCGGACGAAGACGGCGACCTAGGCGGCGAAGGAGGCTTGATCAAGACGAGAGCACAGCGGGCAAGAGAGTACGCCCTAGTCGCACCTATCAACCCCGTCCCGTTCTTTCCACCCGCATCCCAATACTACCTACCTATCAAACCCCATATCTAAGCCCTCACGCGTAGGAAAGCAGAGCAGAGGCCCCTCGCATCCGCCGCCAACGCCACCGTAGACGTTGACGCTCTCTGGGACAGCATGAACACAACGACAGCCCCAACGGCTTCCCATCAGGGAACCTCCAACGCAAACGGGGCAGAAGCATCCAAAGGTGGGGATACGACGGACGAAAACCTCGCGAGCCAACCACTCGACGAAACGATAACAATCCACCGCACCTACACCTTTGCTGGCCAAACAACCACAGAATCCCAAATCGTCCCTAAATCGTCTGCCGCCGCCCTTCTCTACCTTCAATCTCAATCCCAATCACAATCCCCAAACCCGAACCAAAGCCCTCCCCTCCGCCGTCCTAAAAAGCGTACTTCCCTCTTCGACCCTGCTGGGCCTGGGGTAGGGGCATCGGCAGGAGCGACTAAAGCACCCAAACTAAACACCATCGAGAAATCAAAAATGGATTGGGCAGGGTATGTGGACAAGGAGGGGTTGAAGGAGGATTTGGATGAGCATAGTAAGGCTAAGGAAGGGTATTTGGGGCGCATGGATTTCTTAGGGAGGGTGGAGAGGAAGAAGGAAGAGGAGGGAAGGAGGGCAAGGGGGTTGGGGTCGTGATTCGGTGGTTTTTCCAGGGACTCTGGAAAAGTCCCCTTTTTTAAAAAGAGAGGTTTAGATTTTTTTTTTCTTTCGATGCGTCCTTGCAGCATGTATAAACAATGCAAAGGGGACCTACCTACCCATACTGTCCGCTCCAGAACCACAACGCCTGACCTTGAACCTACGCTATCCCAATTCTCATCACATCAAACCCCCTATCTACCACAAACGGTAGGAAAACAGCTTCAAAAAATGATGGGGCTAAAACGAAAATTGCCCATGTATTGGGGGATCATGAATCGACGAACCCCCACGCACCTACTCGTTCGAAATGCTTTATCCCGGGTATCTTAGACGACAAGAAAGTGAGGAAAAACTCTAAAACACCACCCCAAGCCATCCCCTATCCCACCACGTTCCCACCCGGACATCCGAGCCGGTGAGGAGAGGGGCGGCCTCGCTCAGTAAAATAGGAAAACGCATGCTTGTCAAGACCGGTCTTTTCGCGGATGCTACCGTAAAACTACACTATCACTGAAGCTCCCCTCCCATAGGTCTTCTCAACCCTTTATTCCTCAAAATTCTCAAATTCCCACTCCAATGCCCCCCTGCACCAGGCGTTCCCCTCCCCATCCTTACCTCCTCTTCAAACGCCTCCCTCCTCTCCCGCCTGAAAGCCACGACGATATCCTTGACGTACCTACGACTCCTCGTCACTTGCTCGTAGCTCGGCGGTGGACTGGACGGACTCGCCATCTCCACGTCTCCGCCAAAATCGCGAATTGATTCGTCTGGCGCTGCTTGCGTCATCTGCTGGTCATCATCGGTCCCGAGATCCAAGTCCATGATCTGGTGGCTCAGGGACCCCTCGTCGTCAGATTCCATCATCTCAACGGTAGTGTCTGCGTCAGGGTTGTCAAAGAAGGAAAAGTCGTTGGCGCTGGCCTGGTGGAAGGTTTCGCCGTCAGCATCTTCGGTGACAGATTGCCAGAGGCTATAGGGTGAGCGGCGCTGGTCGCCGGAGTCCATTTCAAGGTCAAGCCTTTGAAGGCCCTTCTTAGGATGAGCGTTACGGACCCGTTCCCGCCTTCGCGCGGCGCGGATAGAAGGGGGGAGGGAGGCCCATAGGGCAGCATCTTCGGTTTCTTTACGAGAAATCTCCTGCTCCTGTTCCGCAAGTCGGCGGAGCAACACCTTTAATGCATCTGTGAAATTCTCGCTTTTGGCTTCGGTTGGGACACCTGTTAGGACTAAGTGCCGCAGGCTCGGTAGAACTGACGGCATCAGTTCGAGCTCGTCATCAACGAGGGTTCCCAATCGTCTACTGCGAAATGTGGTAGTTGGTGACCTAGACCCACCTTCCCCACTTAATATGCGGTGGTCGATCCGGAGATACGTCAGCCTGCTATATGCAAGTTCCTGAACTAGGCCCTGAACTCTAGCTTGTAAATTGAACTGGGTACCGATATTGTTGGCACGTACAGTTCCGCAATCGAATAGCTTGAGCCTCCCTGTCCGGATAAGCTGAGCCACGCCACTAATGGTAAAGCCGTTGCCTGCCACATATAGATGCGTTAACCCAGTTCTAGGCCGTTCAGATAGTTCGATTTGCGCGTGGTCACGACTAGCTAGGTAGGATATCATGTAAGCCTCGGTATCATTATCCTCCTCTGGTTCACTAGGCTCGCTGCGCGCCGTGTCTGAGAAGGGAGGGGGCGGGCTCGCGACATCTTGACCTTGCGCATTGCTTTGGTCACCCGAGACTCTCGTCCGTGGATCTTGGGCAATTTCAGTCGCCGTCTGTAGGGCAATCAGGAATTCCTGAAGTTCCCTCATCCCATTGGAGCCGTGATCAGAAGGGAGGAAGCAATTGGCTAGAAGAGCATCGATACACATATCTGACAAACTATTATCCCTGACGTCCAAGCTCCACACCCTAGCTCCCAGAGTGCGAGCAAGGGCTTCCATGTGTGCATCCTGAAGACTAAGCCCCCTTAACTTAAGTATTTGGAGTCGGCGGAGGGACGTTATCTGGCGTATAACATCCCAGGTGCCAGCAGACCTGGTTGATGATAGATCGAGATAAACAAGGGCTGGAAGACGGGATAGTCCATCGCTCAAGCCATCGTAGTGGCAGAATGAGGCATTGAGCAGGCATAGCTCACTTTGCTGTATGCCTCGTATCTCTGCTAGTGCCTTCGGGCAGTCACTTACAACTAAGGACTGCAGCTTTGGAGCCAAGAGGAGAAGATGCCTCAGCCAAGCCCGCTCATTTACGTCACTATTCCCAACCGCGTTGACCTTTCTCAGGTTAGGGTGCAGTTCAGATAGGTCCATCGTGCGTATCAGCTGCCGCAGGTATTGCCTACAGGTATTCAGGCTCCAAATAAACTTAAGAAAGCTGCCTGAGTCCACTACATCAGCAGCTGTGTTTATATAAGGACCATACATGATAAGCTTACGAACGTAAGACGCCCCCACACGATCCGCGAATTGAGAGGATGGTGTCTCCCAAAGCAACGGCGTGAAAAGCTTGAACCACTTGCGAGACACCAGGCAAGCCGTGAATAGGTCTTGCGGACGTAGATAAGGGCCCACAAGCCGCCAGTGGTCTCTTGAAGTAGCTTCCTCGTAGGTGGGAAGGCTGTGCGCCATAATGGCTGTTGCGGCAGCTCAACTCCAGAGCAGACTGTGTGTTTGTGTGTGTGCGTCAAGGAGCCCACTCCGCTATCATCCAGCAGTTAAAGCAATCGACAAATACGACAATATGGCTCGGATAGCTCTCCGTAGATCTGCCGGGCGGAAACAGGTGGCGCCTGTGCATCTTCGCGTAATTTCAGCCGCCTCTTCACTCCATATACTCTATTCTCCCGTATTTGTGTAGTCTATTAGTGCTCTACCAGCTGTCCGTCGTCTGTCGCTCCCCCAGCCATCTATGCCCGCTAGTGCAACAGCGCATGCTCCATGCTTCCCAATAGGTGCAGCACTGTTCTATCCCCGTGTCAAACGGCGCGCTGGGTTATTTGCTTGGCCGTTTGCTTCCACTGGCCCATGGTTTGCCAGGACTGTGACCTGCCAGGAATACCAGCAACTGTATCCCTCCCATCTGACCAAGGGCCGTCGCTTCAATGCGTAGCCACTAACGGACTGCCACTACAGAGAACAGAGTCTCTTGGAGATGGTAGATATCATGAGGCATGATGTTTTCTTGGAGGACAATCGAAACGCCACCCCAACCCCCACCCCGCACTTCTTATTCTCTCTTTAGGAAGAATATCTATCTCAAATCGCTTGCTCTTTTCGTTTTATATTCCCTAGAGGGCATGCTTGAGCCGCCGAAGAGCGTGTGTGCCTCGTTGTTTCTGCTTTCGGCATCTCTTCACACAACTTAAATCTTACTTCCCCTAGCAGAGTATTTGTTTGCTATGGCATCTCATAGGCCTGGATCATCGTTTACTGTCATCTCATTCATGTCAGTGCAGGTTACGCTCTTGGGCATTTAATGCTTACCTGTTTGTTAGAGATCACAATGTCTACGGGAGACCAAACCAAACCAGAAGGGGTATATTCACTTGGGTTGCAGTCCTGGCCGTTTCCTGATTCCCCAGGGCCCAATCAGCCATTTCAATTGCACAACCAAAACACGTCAAATTTCGGTTTCCCAGCGCCTCACCTTCTACCTCGTTCTGCATCTGCCGGCGTTCCAGTGTTCGCTCTGCCACCTCTACCATCGCTCCCACAAACTCTCCACCGCTACGCCTCTGTCTCTACTCTACAATCTGTTACGAGACACTCAAGTGCGGATTTGCAGCTCTGCAAACCGACCGACAGGTCCACCCGGGTAGGCTTACTACATGCACACCATCGGAACATTTCACCTACCAACTCCCGCTCACTCTCTACTTCGTTATCAGCACTCTACCGGAGTGTAAGACACCGCACCTCATCACTCGAGCGTCCATCATCACGCGCTTCATCGCATCTACAAGCTCAGTGTCACGGTGACTCAACTAATACTGTGCACACTACTACAACAACTTCTGTGGAGTTCAAGCCACATTCCCCATCTCGCCTCCCGCCTCGATCAGTGTCAGACACCCATCTATGGTTTGCGGTTGGGGAGTCACTCGATCACCCAGTCTGTAAGTCCGTTCTCTCGTCAAACTAGTCCGCCCTCCCCAACGCAATCGACAGCTCAGTCGTCTAATTAGTACTATATTAGCTCCTTTTCTACCCAGATCTCGCGCCGTATCACTAGACAAAGCAACGGAGGCGAGAGAGCGACTTTACAGGCGTCAAGGCCCCCCAACCTTTACCGATCGAACTTGGGGCAACGGCACACGACCTGAGCAGACTCCTCAGCCGCCAGCTTCTCGTAATTTCCCTCCATCAAGTCAACAGGATCCTCAGCAGGTCCTTTCACGTAACCATTTCGTCTCTTATACATTATCACCTTCCGCACGCGCTCTTTCCTTGGGCACCCTGCAAAGCTTTCCAGAGGAGTCGCTACAGAGTGATACATCGTGTGCTTTGGTGCAATGCCCTTCTAGGGCACCTCTTTTTCGTGCCAATTCTCTTATAAACCGGGAAGGGCCTAGAGATATACTTTCGCAAACACGCACAAGCAATCCTCTCGAACCTATCTCCGCCCAAGTACCAGTACTTCGACGCTCTATCTCGGCCAGAAGCCACCGGGAGCTCTTCTTCAGACGCAAGCAGTTCTTTCATCAAACGAACTCCAGTTCTAGTAGTTGTATCCCTACCAAAGCAGTGCATCGTCCAGCCTTGACGCGTTCGTTATCTGTAGGAAACCACAGAGAACTAGAGGGGCTAATCCCCACCCGGCCAGTGCCACTTTTCGTCGATATCGAAAAGAGGCTCAATCCCGACTTCATTTTTCCCGGGAACATCACCCAATCGACGCCACTTCTCTGCCAATCTCGAGCAGACCGATCCCCCAGCCTTGTATCTCAGAAGTCACCAGCCCACGTACCATCACTCATTGTCACGCATAGGGGGGCGACGCCAAACCTGCCTACAATGTCGGCAACAGAGGCTGCAAAGTACCACGATTTAGAATTGAGCACTGAAAGTAGTGATGCAATCAATGGTGGGTCTACTGAAGAAGCGGCTACCCCGCTCACTATCGAGCCCACGACCCCTATAAGGGATACCCGCGTTTTCTTCGTTTCCTCCAAAAGGCACACTATATCTCCGCCGCTTCATTTACACTCGCCAGCCGACCCCGTGGAACATACTTCTCGTTCTCCATCATCAATCACGGAACCACGTACTAGCCTCTTCAGACGCCTTAAAAACAAGATTTTCCGCCGTAGGTCCCAGCAACGTAACATGCCCGCATCACCCCAATCTGAAGCTAGACCGGCGGTATCCCGGGCTCGACAAGCGATTCGCCGGGCTTCTTCAATGAACCTTTTTACCGCTCGACAACGTAGCCAGACAGAGCTCGCCCCTTCGGCCCACCTGCCAACCTGCCGTGCTGGCCGCCGCCGCCACCTCTCTCCACTCCGGAGTGAGGCCCCTGTAGATATTGAATCGCTTCTTGCATTCGGCGGGAAGATAAGGCAGCGCAGTTCTCACGTATCAACCCTTAAGGCCAGCATAGACGCTGAAGAGCCAGAGCCGTCGATTAAGTTTTCTCCGGAGCAGCTCAACCGCCGACGCAACCGCATGACAGTCGTGGCCGGTGACCAAACATATGTGGATGGTAGGCCTGGGCAGCCATTGGAGTGGAAGTGGTCAGGAGAGAATGGGGATGCGGAAGATGGCGGTGATGGTTGGCAAGCCGATGGATTTGATGCACCGCGCAGCGTTGTCGGTAGATACCCCGAAGCTTCTGTCCAAGCCACGGCTCAAGCTTTTACTCAACTTACATGCCCAGCACCTAGTCGCGAGGTTAGTGCTTTAACTTTGGCTCAAGCGCTTTGCCGTCACTTCTAACTGAGGAGGTATCTAGGAAGCCACCCAAGACACCACTTCCCAGTTATACAAAGCGGAAGGCCAGTCTGCTCATGATAGCAACAGTTTATGCTCCGATCCCATGACTAGCGGAGACAGAGGCGAGGGGTTTGTTGAAGACGACGAGCGGGATTTCCCAAGACTCCCCGAAGATAGTGAAGATGGGCAGCTCGAAGAGCAAGAGGTCATGGGAGCCGATACTGTTGTACAAATAAATGCAACTTCCACCGAGGACCACCCAGCTATCGTCGACACCCTCATCACTGAGGATGCTCCCGCCACTGCGGAAGCTCTTGCCGCCAGTACTACCGACGAGAGTAGCACCTCCGCAACCGGAGCCAGCTTAGGTGAAGTAGTGCAAGCACGGCCGGCTACAGTAGGATTAGAGGGAAGCTGTATTAAGTCGGTCACGGAAGCAAGTTCTCCTGCTACAACAATTATCCATACTCAATCGACACCTCGCCTCAAAATGCCAGTTTACAGGGATGCGCCACTTCGTGCTCAAAATCCCTCTTCCAGTACTACAGAAAGGGGAAATGCTTCACCAGAGTTTCAGCTTACATCTACGGATTTTAATCGGGAACGATCGGCCGCCCGGGAAGAAAATCAAAAGGTTGAATAACAGGCTTGTAAAGGGAGGTAATAAAGATCTTTGACTAAGAATATGGCTTACCGTCACCTTGGTTTCCTTTTGAGTTTTTTTTTCCTCGTGAAAGTTGACCGCGACATTCCTCGGCTTCTCACATTAAGAGTGGGAAGGGGCGCACCACCGCCAACATAACTGTCACTAACTCTCCTTATTTAATTTTCCCTTTTTTCCTCCACCACCAATTTGGACTCTCCTACCGTCTTAACGCCTGGCAGTCATGCCTTGGCAAGACTATAGTGGGCACCCACTATAGGATCCTACATTTGCTCCTTCCCTCTTTCGGAAGTAATTCAAGTACTTTGCCTTCCCTCTAAACCTCTTTACGACACCTTGCGTGTCTGTAAATTCCCCTTATTATATACTATTCTCACTCGTCTTTCCCATTCTTCCCCCCCTTTCCCCCAACTTACGACTAAGACAGTAAGTAGCTTTTTATTATTATTATTATTTGTCGATCAATATAGTCTCATTTGTTACTTTCAAAAAAAACTTGACTTCTTTCGCTCTTTCGTTTTGTGAAAGCAATAGAAAGTAATTTATTTGTGACTATTAATTTTTCTATTTTAACCTAGCAATTTGAGAAATGAGGAGATTAATAAAGAAAATCTTAATGAAACTCTAACTTCAAGAATATAATATTAGACATATTTCTTTCTGTCAATGATATATAATAGTCCAATAGTCTACAAATAATTCTACCTATTTTCTGTTTTCTTCTCTTTGCCTTTTCTAAAAAAAAATAATAATATATATATAGGGTGTTACAAGCGCAATTTTAGATACTTGGAAAGTGATATTAAAACTGTTTTATATTTCGTCACAAGTGTGATTCTAGATGCTTAGAAAGCAATATTAAAACTACTCTATATTCAATGATTTAAAGCTAAAGAGAAAAGGTTTATAAAAAAGCTTCGAACTTATATATATAGAAAAATGCCTTCTAAACCTTCCTTTATATATTACAAAGTTCACATGCATGATGAGCTCTTGCAATGAGTTTGGCAAATGTAAGTAGATTTGTGAGTATGTCACAGGGTTTGTACAAAGGGCTTTGGTTCAAGAACTGCAGTCAGTGCTTGTAGGAAGAGTTGCAAGCTATGTGATGGGCTCATGAGGCTTATGAGGAAGCTTGTGAGTAGGCTTATGAGCTAGGCTAGGCTATATTCATAACACATATAGTAGTAAAAATTTGTCAGTACTTTGTTACAAACTGATTATATATTACCTATTTTACTTTTAAGTTAGAAAGAAGTTTAGAGTTTTTTTATGACTTATTCACTTTTTATATGCTGCTATATGTTGTGTATCTTATTCATGAGATGATGAGATAAATAGAGGTATATGTTACGAATATGACTTAGCCTAACTTGATGCCAAATCAGCAGCTATTCCATCACCTCAGTAATGTACTATGCCTTCTGGATCCTAGGATGTATGTTAGGTTCATCAGCATCAAGAGATTTCTGCCTGCTGATCTTAAACCTGCCTGCGGTGCTTGGTACACCTGTGCCATCAACCTCAACATGACCTCAGAAGGGATAGCACATCAAGACAAGAGCGATTACCATTATGGGTTCAACGTGTCGGTTGGCTGGGGTGGCTGTCGCGGCTCGAAGCTGATTTTATGGGACTTGGGGCTAGCACTTGAGACTCGACCAGGGGACGCAGTCTTCTTCATCGGCAGAACTATCACTCACAGCACAGTGAACATTATAGGCGAGGTCAGGAACATGATCAATTGCTTTGTACATAAGACACCCCTTGGGTGGAAGGATAGGAAGCACAAGAGGTTAACAGGATATGATCGCCTTGGAAAGACGAAAAAGAGGAAAGGACTCAGTCCGGATGATGCCAAGAACGCTGAGCATGACAGTAGTGATGAACGGCAGCAGAGTAGCCAGCAGCAGCGGAAACAACAGTGTAGGGCTCAGTAGACCCAGAAACAAGTTCAGCGACAGCACCAAAAGAACCTCCAGCAAGTACTCTGCCCGGACAGCACCGAGACCACCGAGCGCGACCACAACAATGATTGCAACAAGAGGCAGCAGCAGCAATATTATCCCAATAAGCAGAAACGACAGCAGAATGCCCAGCAGACTCAGCAACAAGAACCAACAACAGTAGAAAGACCTCAAGCAAGGACCCAGCCTGGCCGATGCCGAGAACGCCGAGAGCGGCCAAACCGGCAGCACCTCAACAGACAGCAGAACCCCCAGTTAGACCGACAGCAAGACCAGCAAAAGAGACAGTAGAACAGCTGCAGGAACAAGTAGGAGGAGTAGCACGATGGGCGATGCCGAGACTGCCGAGGCCGTGGGATAGGGGAGCAGTATTCAGGAGACGGAGATGTAGGGGAGGAGATGGAGGCGTTATGTGAGGAGATGGGTGGGAGGAGAACTTAGACTGAGCCTAGAAACTTTCTTTTGTTAGCTATACTCTCTTGTTTTCCTTGGGTTTATACTTACCTGTTTCCCTTCTTTTCCCCTGCCCGGGACCCTCAGAGCCAGCCGGGAGTGCTGGTTTTGTACCGGACGGAATTAGCTTAGTTTGGTCATATGTGCTTAGCAGGGGTAGCTTACCTCTTCGCCCGGAGCTCTTCTTCTACTGTATGTAGGCAACATGAGACTCACTCACCAACTTGACCCCTCTACTTTCACAATAGTGGGGTGAGTGGTGGCTGCGCAAAAAGCGGTGGCCGCGCAAAAATGTACGGTGGCTATGCCAAAGTGTACGGTGGCTATACCGACACCCTATATATATATATATATATATATTCAAGTAGCTACCTAGGGGGCGCTTTCAACTTACTAGTCAGGAAGCCAGGGATACCCTAGTGCGTCGCGTCTGTATGGACACATGTATATGGACAGACAGGGCGAGTCGAGCCCCGGCTTGGCGTTAGTTTAGTTTGGTTCCTTGGGTGCGTTGTTCGACGTTGCGAACTGTACTACGGAGTACGGGGGGGGGGTGGGGCGTTGTTGGCGTTAGGGAGGCCGGGGGGTTGTTGAGTTGGTAAAGTAAGTGGGTGGTTGGTTTTATTTTTAGGTTGAGTTGGGTTGGCCTAGCTATGTACTATTGTATTTTTTTATTTATTTATTTCTGTCTATCTATCCTGGTGATTGGGAATTCGGATTGATGGCTTTGAGGCCTAATCTGTCGTCGTGGCGGCGGCGGGCGCTCGTCACCAACTTTTTTTTACATGGGACAACATCGGGCGTCCGGGAGGGAGTAAAACAGGTATCGTACAGATTAAAGCTGTGGGTTTGGGTTAATCGCGCGAATTAATTGCCTTCTGGCTGGGAAAAGTGATATCGGTGTAAAGAAAAGAAAAAAAAAAAAAAGAATGTATAGCACGTTATTGAAAGAGGTGGATATGATTGTGTTCTAGTGTGAAGACTTTATTCGGCGTTTCTAGGATAGGCAAAGACCGAGTGGCGGTTTCAACTCATGCCTCTCTATTATAACGCCCGCTATGCCGTCGTGTGGGAGTAAAAGGGTGGGCAAGGTATCGAGGATTGGAAGGTGTGGCCATGGCTCCAAAGTGAACCCCCGCTGTGATGCCCGAAAGAAAGACCTCCCCGCTCGCGATTCAAATGCTGTATACCTGCATCTTCTTCCACATGCCAATGTGCGGGATTCCCTCTTCGTCCCAAGTTCCCATCTCTTTGTCGGTCACAAACCCCCACTTCGCATACATCACCTCCATACCTAACTGCGAATGCACGTGGACCAATCCCTTCCACTTCCGCTGTGGCTCACCAATGCCTCTCCCAATCAGCTGAGCCTCTCTAGTCATCGGCGGTAGCATTGGCTGGATGGTGATGGTGTTATCCTTCGCCCACTCTAGCGCAGTGTTAAGCAGTAGCCGCCCGAGCCCGAGCCTTCGGTACGCAGGAAGCGTCGCTAGTCGACCTAGCTTGATATAAGGTTCGTTGCTAGGGTTGGATGCAGTTGGCCCTGCAGAGCTCGTAGACTCATTATTACCGATATCACGTTTGTTTCCGGACGCCGGGTGAGGACGGTGTGGCGGGGGAACAAGGCGGATCGTGGCCACGGGCAATTGAGACGTCTGGCTATTCTTTCGGCCGCCCTTGTGGGAGCCCGTTGAGACGCTAGCAAACACCACCCAGTGGAAAGAACGGGCGTCGTCTTCGTCGAACTCGTTCTCAAGGGGGACTTTCTGCTCCTTCACAAACACCTCCACGCGAACTTCCATGCAGTCCCTGAAGTATTGGGGAACGGACGCATCCTGCTCGTGCGGGGGAAGGGCGGGGTTGTATTTCTCGATTGACCCGCCGGGCGGGCGCAAGAAGGCGATAAAAGGAGTTGACATTGCGGCGTGATGCTGGGAGAACGAGAGATCTAGCCAACGCGTAGGGAAGAGCCGTATGGTAAGGGAGGAAGGTGAGGTGAAAGAACGTCATCGGCACACGCAGCCAAACAAGGGCTGGGACATGGTCTCTGGTGAGTCAGTGAATATAACGCAATCCGCGCGCTGCCCAACAACACCTTGAACAAAGCACAGGCAGGAGGCCGGACAAGGTGGTTTGCGCGTCGTGTTTGTGTCTACTCCGTACTATGGTGGGCAAATCCAGCGGGACAGATACATGTTCCTGACGTCGAGCATCAGCCCAGAGCCCCGAGGCCCGTCCAGACAGCTCGAGGCCTTCTGCGGAACCGCCGTAAACCACCAGCCTGCAGACACCCGCAGACGCCGCCCCAAACGAGACGTTTTGTTTGGCCGACAAGGCTGAAATGTGCAACTTTCATCAGTTCTCTCAGGGGAGGGGCAGAAACACAGCAGGCTTGTGCGGGGGCAGCTGTAATGTTTGAATTTTCTAGCATCTAATTAGTTTAATGTTTGTAGACACCAGGCGTTGTTATTTGTTATTATTTTTCTCCTATTCGCAGTATCTGGGACGAATTGCCTGCCAATCACGATCCCAACCAGCCAATCATAGCGCATGGCACATTGGTGTTACTGCCGCTTTTAAGGATGCTGCTGGAGCTGGAGCTGCTGGAGCTGCCGGGTCCTGTCCCCCGCAATCAATTGGCCGCTCTGGGCGCTCTCTCGGCAGAGGCTGCCGTTAAAACAGCGCGGGCTGCTCGCGGGAACACGAACGTCACGTGTCCCCCTGTTGTTTACCACCAAAACAAACCAGCTCATCAGCGCGCAGAGAGCAGCGGTTATTGCACTCCAAGCCATTACAAGAAGCGGCGGCGCTGCCCAGGAAGATCCGGGCGTCCCTCGAAACCCGTCTGCCAGAATTGCAACCAGGACTGCACCCTTGTCAGCAAACGACGCTAGGCACAGACTTTCTGGAGTCTCGACATTAGTTCTCAGGTGGCCGAGAGAACGGCAGGCCACCGCTGCACTCGACAAACAATGGCAATCGAGCGGGAGCCGAACCAGAGATTCCAGATCTACGAAGACTCCAGAGCTCCGGTAGCGGACAATGCGACCAAAGAGTCCCCGGGTGAGGGCAAGCCGGGCATGGCCGGGAGAGCGTCGAGCCATCGACTACCCTCAATCAATCCTGAGGATCATACTGTGGAAAGGGATGAGCACTTTGACGTCGGAGAGGTTTCTGAGGATCGGGGGGGTGCATATTCATCATCTGACCATCACTCTAGTGATGAGGCCGTCTTCGAAGACGAGCAAAACCACAGCTCTCCAACCACCTCTCACTCAGACTCCATTTCCGAGTTTCCTGATGAAATGCCCGCGTATGGGGGAGCGCACCAGCACTTGCCCTACACCCCAGTGAAACAGCGCTCACCATTTCGCAATCCTTCTAGCGTACGGGCTATGCAGATGGACGTCACACCCCCTTTCAACCATTCGGCCTACATGACTTCCCCGCTCTCTGGGAGACATAAGCTCTCGACTCCATCACGCAATGGTACACCTCGCTCTACCCGATCCGAGTCGGTAAAGAAGAAGACTAGCCCGAAAAAAGAATACCCCTTGGTCTTGCTCCATGTTACTCTCCTTCCAATCACATTCCCATACTCGCTGGAGCTCATGATGTCCGTGTTGCCACCTTACATTATCGAGAACTACAATCTCTTGAAAGACAAAGCTACTGAGACAGTCCTTGAGCGCGGCATTCTGGTCCCGCACCCAAGAGAAGACTACGAACTCCTGGAAGAACGTCTCCTAGAAAGCCTCGAGCTCAAGCTCCCCCGCATCCTCCAATGCGGCCACTTCCACCTCGATGACGAAGACTACGATAGCTCAGACGACCCCTACACCAGTGAGGGCGACGACGCTGACATTTGCGATGATTGCGGCCGGCGTATCCGAGACGGTCGAATGGGCGCAGGGACTGGCCATAAGAGATGGAGCATTAAAATCTATGCGGCGAATGGACTGATGCGAGCCGGAGCGTGGGCAGCAGCATGGCGAGAAATGGAGCGTGTAGATGTGGAAATTGAACCATGGATCCCAGAGGACTTGCGCAGGGAATTAGACATGAGACGATTGGAACAGGAAGAAGCTGAGGAGGATATGCAGAGAGAGGCCGAGGAAGAAGGAAGGAGAGAGGTGGAGGAGGGGAAAGGAGGGGGGGTGATTGACGCTGAACAACAGACGAACGGGGAGCCGAGAGCCACAACGCCATACCAGGAATCCACAAGATCCGCATCACCACAAGAGGGGGCTTTTACTGAAACCCCCCATCGGCCTCCCACCTCCAAAGACCCGCCACCCCAACAACAGCTCATAAAATCCCAGCCACCGCTCCACCATATTCTCCTCCACATCCTCCAAACAACAGACAAACGCAACCTCATCATCATATTACTAAGTTTCCTCGTCCTAATCCTATCACTAAACCCTGCAGCCAAAAGACCCGCCATGCAAATGGAGCCCTACGACATCATCATGGGAGTAGAGAGGCCTGCCCTACCCAGTACGAGGCTCCCGTCTATGGCCGAATGTGTGAGCGCCAGTAGCAGCAGCACCAGCTCCGCGCTGATATGCACTACCACGGCAGCAGCGGTGGGGGTGAGCCCGACTAACGACGCCGAGGGACCTCCGGAAAAGCGGTGTCCAGGTCTGGAAGTAGATGAGAATGCCCATGAGGCGGAAGTCCCCCCCGCGTATGAGGCGGATATTGGAGAACGGGGATGCCCGGCGGGTTAGCACTTCCGGCCTTGGTTAGATGCAGGCTCCGATATACTCCCAACTACTATCCATATTTTTTGCCCTTCATCCTCTCCACCCAAAACCGCCCAAAAAGAGCCCTATTTACCCTCTTCTCCCTTTTCTTTTCGCATCCACTCTCTTGCATTCTGTCTAAAGCCGAGAACCCCTTTCCCTGATATTTTTGAAGAAAAATTGAGCGAATTGCAGCATATCCCCCTCACTTCTTGGCTTTGTTGTCGAATTGCTCTTTGCTTTTTTTTTTACTCGTCCCTCGTTTTTTTTTTTATTCCCCCCAACGTGCCACGCGGTTTTGCGTTTGAAGAAAGCAAGGGACGGAACGGATTAGCAGAGTTATTGGTCGATGGACATGTGTGTGCAGTTGCGCTTTATGACTACTAGTGTTTCCCCCACTCTCTCTCTCTTTCTTCCCCCCCTCCCCCATTTTTTTACATAGGCGGAAGAAAAAGACCAAGGTAGAGAGACAATGCTCAATGGGGAAGAAACAAAATAATTGATTGATTGACCGATCGACATTTTTTTTTTTTTTTTGATTTCTTGACTTTTTGACAAACGTCGATCAACAGATGAACTACCACCCCTCCCCCCAGACCTCCGTAGCCGCCGCCGGGACGGCATATATCACCCAGGGCCCCTTTCAACAATGGATACCATGGATACATACTGTGAACGTCGTAGTTTCCCCAGGCGGTAAGAGTCCAAGCGATAAGAAGGGGTAGGAAAAAAACGAAAAGGGGGAGGGAGGAAGGGAGGAACTATAACTTCCCTCTCCCGGGAAATAACTCCGGGGGGTTTTGTCCGTTTTTCTCCCTAGCTGGCCAACTAGCTACCCTTACATAATTTATAATAAGTCCTTGTGTTCAAGTTTTATAAAAAAAAAAATTGATTTTTTTTATCCCCTTTCTTTTTGGCTAGATTTTTTATCTACATGCTCGAGAAAAAAACATTGAGAGATAGCAGGTAAGGGGGATTTTTTGGGGGTTTGGCTTAAGAGGGTTTTGAAAGGATAAAGGAGATCCTATTCTCATCCCTCTTGAGTACCTTCAGGAGGACGTCATCATCAATCAGGCTTTCCATCTCGTCTACCAACTCATTATCGCTAGTGTCTCCAACAACCAGAGAGGTGTCGATATGCGCATATTGCATTAGAGATTGCATATTACTCGCCTTGCTCTTCATCACTTTCCGTTGCTCCTGGATCTCCCTTTCTTGTCTTGCCATGTCGACTTTCGATGCACTGATCAACTGGGGTAGCTCCGGGAACTCATCTTCATCGCTTGAGTCCTGCGGGAATAGTGGCGCAGATATCCTTTTGCCGGTGTTAGGGTGTGGTACCCGGATACCTCTACCGCCACATTCGCAGCCAAGAAGGTCGTGTGTCTGGCATGGCGACTCGGTATCTAACGAGAATAGATCCCTCAGCTCGCTTTGGGTGAAGCTAGATGCCGTAGCTTTATTATCCATGACCGAGTCCGCCAGTCCTTGTTTCGTTAACTGCCGCTGATAGATCTTCTCATCTAACCCCCCGGTCGTCAGGAGACGGTAGATCTTGACATCTCGCCGCTGGCCGTCTCGGTGGATGCGGGCCATAGCCTGTAGGTCGGTGCTGGGGTTCCAGTCAACTTCGAAGAGAACGAGCCGAGAGGCGCCGATGAGATTAAGGCCTGCACCGCCGGACTTTGCAGAGAGGAGGAAGGCGAAAAACTTGGAGCTGGAAGTTGTATTGAATGTGTCAACAAGGTCCTGGCGCTTAGCATTTGGGGTGGAACCATCGAGACGCAGGAAATTGAGCCCCCGAGCGGCGAGTAAGTTTTGTAGGATGTCAAGGGTAGAGGTGTAGTTTGAGACCAAGACAATTTTCTCCTCCGTGGTCTCCTTTAGGACCCTAAGCATGCGATCAAGGACCCGCATCTTCCCACTGGACGCTACTGGATTTGACCGGATGACTGCGGGGTCAATGT